>ML782040.1:94541-126640 GCA_009831015.1 Picea engelmannii
TGAAGCCCCCAAGGTCAAAGAAGTCAAAGTGACCTAAAAGAAGAAATCATTATTTAAATGATAAAGTAAAGTGACAAAGTCAAGGTGGATTATTTAAATAATAAAGAGAAGTGACAAAATCAAGAAATGATAAAGTAGGTGACAAAATCAAGAAGGAATATTTAAATGATAAAGTATTGGAGGCCCTTCTATTTATGGAAAGTGGTTAACCCTAAAAATAAGGAAAATAGGTTAAGTGACCTAAAAGAAGAAATCATTATTTAAATGATAAAGTAAGGTGTCAAAGTCAAGGTGGATTATTTAAATAATAAAGAGAAGTGAAAAAATCAATAAGTGATAAAGTAAGATGAGAAAATCAAGAAGGAATATTTAAATGATAAAATATTGGAGAAATTTTTATTTATGGAAAGTGGTTAACCCTAAAATAAGGAAAATAGGTTAAGTGACCTAGAAATGGGTTAAGTGACCTAAAAATGGGTTAAGTGACCTAGAGGATGAAAGTATAAATAAGATAGCAATGGTCTCTTGTAGATCATCCTTTTTGTGGATCAATGGAGAGCTTCTTGTGAGAATATATTTTGGAGTATTGATGGAGAGCTTCTTGTGAGAGCTTCTTAAGCATTTTTGGTGTGGAACACTTGAGAATATTGAATATCTATAGGTGACGGAGGTAACCAAGGATATACAAGCCAAATTTCAGAAGGAAGGTGAAGAAAAGAGGGTCGTAATTGAAGGGAGGATAAATGATTTTGATGATGCTTTCTAAGGTATGTTATTTACAGGTCATTTCACCATTTTCGCTATAACTTTGTTTCTATAATGATTTAGACCATTAAATTTATATTCCATTGAGAAAACATACCCAAGTATCTGTGGTAAAAAAATCAACTTGTGGTTCATTGTATTTTGGGAGTTACGCTCCGTGGAAAATAGGGTTTGTGGCTAGTCCTGAAACTAGTCAAAAACAGGTGTTTTGGATAAAAACATCATAACTTCTTCATAACAGATCCAAATTTTGTGAGATAAAATTTGTTGGTTAGGGTACAGTTTGTAGTATGTTTTGTAACAGTTTTAGATCAATTCAATGAATAGTTTGTAAGAGGTAATTTTTGGTAAAAAGATCCCCACACTCATTCACCCCCCCTCTAAGTGTGGTAGGTGTGTCCAACACAAAGATGTATTGCCCCTGAATTATAGGAAATAATCTCAACAATGTGAAGTTACTATGCCAAGAGGAGATAAGAATCAGAATGGAAAGAGGAATACCAAGATGAAGCTCACTGGAAAGAAGGCTAAAAAACTAAGTAAGAAGAGATCAAATATAGGAAAGTTACAGAAGGTTCCATAGGAAACTTCGCAGAAGGAAAATTTGCAAAATTGGGACTTCGTTGGGATATCAGAATAGTGCCACATGGCACTTCACCATGGAGAAGTAATATATTCATTGGAAATAGTATAACCATTAGACTAGCACCTCGAATGGTTAGAACAACATTCATGGTCAGAAATCTCACCATCAGACCGTTGGGACCGCGCCGTAACAGACATAACTGAATTCATGATGGATTATCTCCCATTGGAGAGATTTGTTGCCTAGTTATCTACTTATTCCATCATTCCTTGCACCGAGAACATTTTTTCCAACCGTGATTATCTGAGCCCATAGATTAGTTGATTTCGTACAGTGATCATTGAGCTATCACCATCCATCCTGTTGCATTGAGTAAGTTACTTTTCAAACCTGATATATTCAACCACGAGCGTGTATGTCCAAAGAACTTAGCGCAGTCGAGGAGTCTGTGAAGGAGGTACTCATCGACCTTATGAATGAAAGAGTAATTTCTGAAAGGGTAATGTTTGTGGGTGTACAAGCGTCATCGATGAGAGGAGTGAGAGCCTCTCCGTCGACCGCTTGCGGATTCGGGCCATCCTGAGTCATCACAGAAAAGAGAACCAAGCATAGAGATGACCGAGAAAATGTGAAGCTAATCCCAAACATCTTACCCAACTATATCCCGCCTCTGGTCGGCACGGTGAGTCATGATAGTGTGCCAAGATATTTTAATTACACCATGGTTACTGTGTACCTCCCGAAGGAGATACGCGTACTTAGAGAGCAGCCAGACAAGATCGCAATGTTGAAGTTCAATGACTTCAACCTAGGAGATCGAAAGAACCATAGTATTCTTTCTCCGTATAAATACTTGATCAGGACGAAGGGGAATAACTCGAAAATAATCCCCTAGCAGTGGATGATGAACCTCGCGTAGTCCAACCTTTTAAATGTAATGAATATCCCACATTTTGGATGGCACCAGGAGGTTAACGCATGTGCTAATATATTTCTCTCATGCTACCATGGCGGCTACTTATGGCTATACTAACGTATCATAATCGATCTGACGTTGATCCATAGGATCACCAGATTGAGCATGCAAGGACCCGACCCACAGGACTTATACCCAGGAAAAGATACAAATCGCACCTTAGCACAGAAGATCAAGGATACCTATGGTGATGTTGATAAGGGGATGCAAGGCTACAAGGTAGCCTCCATCTAGAGAGGCACAGTGCGCCTAGCATGCCAATTAATTGCAGGAAAGATAGTAAGGAAGAACAGACCCACGCAGGTCACTGGGTTTGTCATTGACCTCACGGGGAAATGTGTGGAAGGCCTAAAGATGAACTGGGTGAAGTACCTAGTTAACCAAGTGGAACTAGACTGCCACGAAGCATATGATCAGGGCTATGAGTTCCACTTTAGCTAGCTCCTAATCCTAATTGCATTTATTTCTTGGGAAATGCTGGAAGGTGCAACCTTACTGGACATTAAGTTGTTCGAACCACTTGTTGTGAAGTTCACCACACTCTGGTACTCGAGTGATATGGGAAAATAGTGGTAGCCAAACACAGTATTTCACAAATATTATCTCTAACTGAAGAGGGCTATCAGACAGTCTAGTGGGATGAACAAGAAGAAAAAGGAGGAGGAAGTCCAAGATATATAAACTGATGAAGAGGAAAATGCTTATGAAGATAATGGATCTGATTCACCAAGAGGAGGAGGAGTCAAAGAAGAAGGGAAGAGAGGAGGAAATGAAGGATAAGGAGGAGGAGGAGGCTAAGATACCACACCTCCACTTGAGGATTCCCCTGTTGGGATAGTAACACCACAAAAGAGGAAGGCTTATCCAAAGAAACCTTCAGCAAGGAAGAAGAGACACACTAATAAGCCCCAACTAATTCTTTTGGCTTTTGTTGCTTCGACTTAACTTCTCATTCTTCCATTAGTCAATTTATTTTTCTAGCTATGAAATCCCTTAGTTCTTTCTTTTTCTTTTCTGTAGCTTATTCCTCTGATTTCCTTCTGATCTGATCTTTCTCAATCCAAGTCTTTCCTAATAAAAGTGGGAAATGGGCATTGTTATCAACAAACGTAATGACTTCAAATTCCTCTTCGGTCGATGTTCCATGGATAATAATAGGTATATGAGTAACTCTTCCACATAAGGTTATCATATTTCCCTTGAAAAATCCTATCCTTCCCAATGAAGGTACCATAGCAGGATTTCCCAAAATTTCCCAAGTAACTTTTGTCATAATATTCACTGGTGTTCCCTCATCCAAGACACAATCTACATCAAAGTCTCTTATTCTTGTACTTATGTGATGTTTTACTTTCAATATCTTTGGTAAACTAATATCTTTATGAACATCCATCATTTCTTTCAACTGCACTAATGTAGTGTGAACTTCCTCTGATATGTTCTCTTTATGGTTCTCTAACAAGTTCTTAGTCTCTAGACTTCCTTTTTCTTGTCTCATGATCATCCTTTCAACTTTAGAAATCATTCTTGTACAATCCTCACCCTCATGACCAATAATTTTACAATAAATACAAATAGTACCTGTACCAGGGAATTCCTTAGCAAGATGTCTCGGTATTTTGCAGTTATAACACAATGTCATTCCTCTTTTCCTCTTGTATGTTCCCCAACTTCTCATGTACTGTACACTAGGATCACAGTGATAGACCTGCAATCTGTAAAAAAAAATTCTAGGTTCTTGCATCCAGTTATTAGTCCAACAATTATTTCTATGCATAGGAATAACATATCTTTATTTATTTCTATTAGATTTACTTAGATCAATGCTTTCTTCCAACTTTTCCCTAGCTTTCAAACTAGGAGAAAATCTATTAAACATACCTAAATTCAGTCTTTCGAAACAAAACTTTTCACTTATCTTACCTCTATCAAAGCACAAAGATTTACCTCTTTTAAGATCTTACCTCTTTTCTTCAGATCGGGTTTCTTTCTTAGCAAAAATCTTTGCAAGTTACGTAGGGTACTGCACACTATAGATGCAGATCTATGCACACAGATTCTCTTTTCTTTACTTCAGTTCCCAAAAACCACAGTTTGAGTCCCGACAATGGAACCATTTGTTGGCACAGGGGCAGAACCAAGGTTCAACGCTTCAACATTGCACCAACAAAACCCTAAATACCGGCCCTTTCAGCAACACCTGCGAAGCAAGCAAAGTATCACCCGAGGTAGAGGAAGGGGGGGTTATAGGACTCAAGTGTTTGCAACCAAGATGGGACATAGATCCATGATTCTAACACTTTGTAGAGTATTCTAATGACACTTAAAATATGGTATGCATTAGTTTAGTTCATTATATTTCATTATCATCACAAAACAAACCCTAATATGAATCAACGCAGTAGCCATAAAGAGTAAACACTTCAACCACTTAGCACTCAGTACACAGTTAGATCTGACATTCATTCATCTTTTAATAAGGCACTAAGCAAACTAGAATGACAAACAAAGCACTTAACACATTCATAGCATAGACAAGATAACAAAAAGCAACCAAAAGACACAAGATATGCGTGGTTCACCTCAGTGTGGGGCTACGTCCACCAATTGCTTCATCTTCTTTATTATTCTTCAATCTCTTACATTATTTTTCTCATGTGCACTAAGCCATAGAGCCAAGCTTCGCATATGACAGGAGATCTGTGCACTGCGCACCAGATCCTCCTTCCCAAAACTAGGTCAAGGTACAAATACAACTCCTTTATCGAGCACAAAGCCTTACATACACATTCTTTTGTGCAAAGAAACTTAGAACTACTTGCACTTATCCTTCCCAAAACTATTGACTCTCCTCTACATTACATTCTTACTTATTTATACTTTTACAATAAGGCCTAAACATGGGTAAACCCATGGTTCGACATCCCATAAATCATTAAAAAAACCCTAATGAACCCCTTGTTTGGTCCACAAGCCCGCAAAATATGTGAGATCCACGATCTCAGCTCCGTCTGGGCACTCCTTCCTCAATAACTACGTCGAAGTCCAAAAAGTGGTCAAAATTGACCAAGATTTCCTCAAAACTTGGTCAAGGGCCAACAAGCCCCCAAGACTCACCTGTGACTTGTCCCAAGTCACTCATATCTGGACAATGCTACTTCAAAGACCTCAAGCTTTACGTGAGCTTCCTCGACTTGCTGCTTATGTTGAGCCTCCTTCTAAGTGAACTCTTGGATAATCTGCTCTGTAATAGGCCCTTCTAGGCATTGTTCTTCTATCACAACCACTTGATCCAGTTGAGATCCTTGTCCCTCAATTTTTTCAAACACCTTGTAGGATTCATCCTTCACAAGTTGTAGCTTCTATGAAACTTCCATTACCCTACCCTGAATGGCGGTAATATGCTATTGGACCACATGTTGTTCTTGAGATCTCTTCATTATTTCTACTATAGTGAGAAGCTTCATCTTCACTTGTACGAACAATGTTTGTTTTTGCACCTCCTGTAACTCTACTTCTAGTTTCCTTAGCTCTGGATATTCTATGAGGCGTTCATAAGTCTAGGTGCTTCTATTGCTCAGTTGTTTGATTTCTAAGGTGAGGGATTTGATCCTTCCAACTATGCTCTTAGTGGCTTCCTCCCTTTGGTTGTGCACCTCCTGCGGAGTGCTAAATACTTCTTGGATCTCCAACTTAGTTACCCTTGCTTGAAGCTACTTGATGGCCTTAGCGAGCTTCACCACTTGAACCTTGACTGACTCATGCTCCCCCTGTGCCAAGCCTGGCACAGAGAGAAGTGCTTTATTCACCACTTCTTTGACCACAGTCTGCTTTGTGAGAAGATGGTCCTTTTCTTTGTGTATCTTCTCTTTTTCCTCCTCGAGCATCGCCTGAAACTCATCTCTCTCATTTTCATAGGTGGTTACACAGTACCTCACAACTTGTAGTTTCTCTAAGTCTTCCTCTTTCTCCTTTTTCAAGGATTTTGTAGCCTTCTCCTTTTCTTCTTGGACTCTCTGAAGTCGATCCTCTGCCACATCTGCAAGTATTCTTAATTGGGCAGGCTCATCCCCCAATTATGCAACTTGTGATGAAGAAGGAATAGTAGACACTACGTGGACGGATCGAATAGCTTGATGTATTTATTTTAATTCCTTCTCAACCCTTTCATACATCTCCTCCTACTTCACTCCATATCTCTGCAAAATATCCTCAGATGCATCCTTCATGGATCCACGAACTAGGATGATGTCATCCTCCATTAGCATGGCCTCTAGATGGGGTTTACTAGCCCATGTCTTCTTTCTTGTTGAAGGTTTATGCGGTGAAACCTTCCTCTTCTACGGTGTTACTGTTTCAGTAATGGGATATTTCAGCGATGTAGATTTGCCTCCTTCTT
Organism: Picea engelmannii; assembly: GCA_009831015.1. Classification (NCBI taxonomy): domain Eukaryota; kingdom Viridiplantae; phylum Streptophyta; class Pinopsida; order Pinales; family Pinaceae; genus Picea; species Picea engelmannii. Next base: position 101,268 of record ML782040.1, read on the forward strand.
TCTTTTCTCCTTCATCCCCTCCTCCTTGTCCATTTACTTCATCTCCTGCTCCTAGTGAGATAGATCCATTTCCTTCTGAAGTGTTGTCCTCCTCGCCAGTATCTATATTATGGACTTCATCCTTTTTATTCTTCTTCTTTGCACTGGACTGTCCTGTATGGCAGACCCAGGTGACAAGTGGGATTCCTATGATTTCATTGTCAGAGAGTTCTGCATCTTCAACCGGTACAAGGAACTCTTCTGGCCACTCCTTTTTGATATGTTCCATGTCCTCATTTTTCAACTTGTAATAGGATTGTAACTCTTCCTTGCTCTCATCTCTACGTACAATGATATAAATAAAGTTTTGATCTGCGTGGAACTTAGCTATCGGTCTGTACTGGTGCAAGGTGAGTGGTGTCATGTGTGGAAATGCTTCAATGACAACCTTCAGTTGTTGATATTACACGTGGAACACAATATTCGATTAACATTGTTTCAACATGTCATTGGTGTACCATAAGGTAGCAAACCTGGCGGCCAACAACTCCGATGGTTTGATCTCCAGGAAGGTGGATCCTTTCAATATTTTCCAAGTGACAAATGCAATCAGCATGGGTATCCAGCTAAAGTGAAACTCATATCCCTGATCCTAAGCTTCACGAAAATATTTCTCTAGCTCATTAACAAAGTAACTCGCCCAATTCATCTGCATTCCCTCCACGCATTTACATACAAGTTCCACCATGAACCCGGTGACCTGTGTGGGGTGATTATTTCTTACGAACTTTCCATCTATGAGTTGGAAATCGAGGTGCGCTATGCCATCCTGGATAGAGGATACCTTGTAGCCTTGCTTTCCCTTTTCGACTTCACAATAAGCCTCCTTGATGCGTTGTGCCATGGAGTGGTCTGAAGCCTTCCCTGGGTAAAACTATTGAGGGTCAGGTCCCTGCATGCTCAATCCTGTAATCAAGTGGATCAACATCATATCAACAGTAATATGTCGGTCGAGCCATAATTATCTGCCATGGTAGCATGAAAGGAGGAGTTTAACGCAAGCATTAACCTCCTGATGATGGAAAAAATGGGGAATCTTCATCACATTTAGTATAGTGGACTCCACGAGCTCCTTAATCCATGGTTGCGAGACTAAGCAAGGCTTCTTCCCAGTTCTCTTTGTCAAATATCTATGGGGCATGAGCATCGTGTAGTTATTTCTATCCCCCAGGTTAAAGTCATTATTCTTCAGTAGTGGGATCTGTCCTAATTGGGTATGTTGGCACAGGGGAAGACCCAGGGTTCAACGCTTCAACAACACACCAACAAAACCCTAACTACTGTCCCTTTCGGTAACACCGGCAAAGCAAATGCAGTCTCACCCGAGGTAGAGGCAGGAGTGGTTGCAGGACTCCAGTGTTTGCAACCTTAGATGGGACACAGATATGTGATTGTAACACTTTAACATAACACTTAGAAGTTATAGATCATTAGTATTCATCCTTAATTCACATCACAGATAAATACTAACATGAGATCAACATAGTATTCACCTAGATCTAGTATATTCAAGTACTAAGCACATTCACATAGATTAGATCTAGAATTCATTCATATTATTAAGAACTAAGAATCAACAAATATATCTATCATTCATCTATGCCAAATCACTAAGCAAGTAAACACATCAATACATCGCACAAAGCATATCAACACAGGATATACGTGGTTAACCCCCAGCCTAGGGCTACGACCACCAACTCTTCTTCTCTTTTATTATATTCTGTCAATCTTCTACATGCACAGAGCCACAAGATCCTACTCTGCATACGATAGGATATCTACGTGCACTCCACTAGATCCTCCTTCCTCGAGCTATGTCAGAGCACAAAGACTTTACACAATTTCTTACAGACACTTTCACTTAGCCTTGCAAGCTTCTCACAGTATGCACAAACCATGTACAACTACCACTTGCACTTACCATATCATCAACATATGTATATATCATACTTCACGCCCCCTTCTTACATCACCTAGAAATCTATTTATACATTACAAAGTGGGCCTAAACATGGGTAAACCCATCAGACGACATCCCCATACTCGTTACATAAGCCCAAAACCCAAAAATCCCTAAACAAGGGGATGAGATCCTACCATATCCACTTCGACTTGTGCTCCACCTTTGAAAGCCTATCGAAGTCCAGAAATAGTTCAAACATTACCAAGGATCCTCAAAACTTGGTCAAGGGCCAACAATCCCCCAACACTTAACTGTTACTTGTCCCAAGTCACTCTAGTCTGGGTATCTTTGCTTCAAAAGCCTCGAGATTGACTCGAGCTGCTTCGACTTGTTGTTGTTCCAAGGCCTCCTGCTCGTTGAACTCTTGGATAATTGCTTCGTTGACAAGCACCTATAAGTGATGTTCAAATGCAGTGACTACTTGTTCCAGCTCTGCTCCTCAGCCTTCAATCTCCTCAAATAGTTGGCATGCTTCATCCTGGTCTGGTTGAAGCCTCTAATTCACTTCCATGACTTTTCTCTGTATGGTGTGGACTTGTTGTTGAACAATGCACTATTCCTAGGATCGCTTCATCCTTTCAACTACTGGCAGGAGCTTCAATAGCGCATGTACTATCACTGCTTGCTGCTTTTCCTCCTGGAGTTGTGACTTTAGTGCCTTTAGTTCAGGGTCTTTAGTAAGTTTCTTGTAGGTGTGTGCACTTATACTACTAAGCTATTTACATTCTAGAGCGAGTGCTCTGATCCTCTCAACTGAACTATGGGCAGTTTCTTCTCTTTGGTCTCGCACATCCTACAAGGTTCTTGGCACTGTTTGTAGCTCTAGGTCTACGATTATCTGTTGAAGCTGTTGGATAGCTTCCGCAAGCTTCATGACTTGATGCTCCAATGGTGCATCCACCTTTTTCTCTAAGCCTGTCACAAATAAAAGTGCTATGCTGACTACTCCTTTGACTTTGAGCTACTCTGTGAGCAACTTCTCTTTCTCTTGCTGGATATGTTCTCTATCCTCTTTGAACTTGGTGTGGAGGTCATCTTTCTCCTGATGTGCAACTCAACGTTTCTCTACCATTTCTTGTTGTTCTTGCTTCAGGGCCACCATGGCCTGTTCTTTCTCTTCTTATGCTCAATGAAGGCAAGCTTTGATCACATCAGCTATTCTACATAATTGGGCAAGTTCATCCCCCAACTCTAGTTCTTATGATGGTGGGGGCACAGTGGATACTGTGTGGCTAGATTGAAGGGCCTGTTGTACCCCTCTTAGTTCTGTCTCAATCTTTTCATACATGGTTTCTTGCTTGGATTATTCGTTCTGCATAATATCCTATGAAGTGTCTGATATGGCTGTGATGATGAAGTTGAATTCATCGAGCATGAGCACAGTCTACAACTTGGTCTTACTAGATCTTCATTTCTTCCGTGAGGTAGGTTTCATGGGGGAAACCTTAATTTTCTTAGAGGGATTAGCCTCATCACCAGGATCCCTAGGCGGTGTTACTTCACCTTGTTTCTGTTGATCTTCTTTTCCATTGGTCTCTTCTTTATCTACTTCATCATTATCTCCTCATCCAGGTGATTCTAAAGTAGTTTCTTCTGATTCACTTCTCAAGTTCTGTACCTCTTCTATATTTTTCCTTCTCTTGGTTCCAAGGTTGTCATGATCTTTGTGAGTGGCCTCTGATCTGCCAATTAGTTCAGGATCAAACATTTTTGTGGGGTCAGCAGGGATAAGGAGATCTACAAACCATTCCTTAGTTATCTCTTCGAGTTCCTCCTCTGTGAGCTTATAGTATGACTGAAGCTCTTCTTTATGATCGTTTGCACATACAATGATATAAATAAAGTGTCAATATAAATGGAACTTCATGAGGGGTATGAACCAGTGCAAGGTGTTCGACGTCATATGAGGGACAATCCAAATAGCCCTCTTTAATTGGAGATAGTATGTTTGGAATACCACGTTCGACTTCCATTGTTTTCTCATATTGCTCAAGTACCATAGTGTGGCGAACTTCGCAGTGAGTGGATCAAATGGCTCAATGTCTGGGAAGTTCGCACCTTCTGGCATCTCCCAGGCAATAAGCGCTATGAGGATCAACAACTAGCTGAAATGAAACTCATTTCCCTGATCCTGAGATTCGCGACAATCCAATTCAAGCTATTTGACTAAGTACTTTTCCCAATTCATATGGAGTCCTTCTACACATTTTCTGGCGAGGTCAACAACAAACCCTGTGACCTGCGTAGGTATGTTCTTTCTCACTAGCTTTCCTGCAATCAGCTGGCAGGCCAGGTGCACTGCGCCCTTTTGGATGGAAGCTATATTGTAGCCTTGCATCCCATTTTCTACATCACCATAGGTATCCTTAATCCTCTATGACAGGGTGTGATCTGCAGCCTTCCCTGGGTAGAAGTCTTGTGGGTCTGGTCCCTGCATGCTCAATCTGGTGATCCTATGGATCAACTTCGAATCAACTATGATGCGTCTATCTAGCCATAGATAGCCTCTATGGTAGCATGATAACAGGATCTTAACACACGCATTAACCTCTTGGTGCCTTCCAAAATGTGGAATATTCATCACATTCAAGATGGTGGATTGTGCGAGGTTCATAGTCCATGGTTGGGGGATTATCCTAGAGTTCTTCCCCTTCATCCTAGTCAAGTACCTATGAAGGGAGAGAATACTACAGTTCTTTCGGTCCCCTATATTGAATTCGTTGAATTTTAATGTTGCGATCTTATCCTGTCGTGTTCTAACTACATGTATCCCCTTCGGGAAGTATGAAGTAACTAGGGTGTAATCGAAGTCTCTGGGGAAATTGTCATGGCTCACCGTGCCAACCAAAGGCGGGATGTAGTTGGGCAGGATAGTCGGGATTAACTTTTCATTCACCAAGTCATCTCGATGCTTGGTTCTTTTCTCAACTGCATCTTGGGATGGTCCAGATCCATGAGCAGTCGATGGGGAGGCTTTCACTCCTCTCGTCGATGAAGCTTGAATCCCTACAGAAATCACTTTTTCAGCCATTAGATCGATTAAGACTTATTCTACACACTTTCCAGTTGCACTGAGTTCATCTGACATACACTCTCTCGATTGGATAACTCAACTCGATGAATGAATTCTCAATGCAATAGAATGGGTAGTGAAATATCAGTAAACATAACGCAATAGCAATGAGTTCTCTCATTGGTGAAGATAAAATTCGCAAAAGTATTCTCGATGCAACAGTCGATGAACTAAGTAGACAGTGAGGTAACAAATCTCTCCAATGGGAAAGAAGCCTTCATCAATGCAATTTTGTCTATTGCAATGTGGTCCTAATGGTCTGGTGATGAGATTTCTAGTCATAATTGTTGTTCTAACCATTTGAGGCATCAATCTAATGGTTATAATGCTTCCAACGATCATATCACTTCACCATGGCAAAGTTCCATGTTGTTCTCTTTTGATATCCTGACGAAGTTCCAGTTTTGCAAGCCTTCCTTCTGTGAAGTCCTCTCTTGAACCTTCTGCAACTTTTCAATCCTTGCTTTCTTATTACTGAGTTTTCTAGCCTTCTTCCCTATGATCTTTGTCTCAGTATTCCTCTTTCCATTCTGGTTCTTATCTCCTTTTGGCATAGTAACTTCATGCTGTTCATATTCTTTCATAGGATTCAAGGGAAATACTTCTTCTCTGTCTGAGGTAGGTGCTCCACTCTTCTTTGAGTCTTCTTGTGTTCTTTCAACTTCGACATCCAAGTTTTTGGTTCTAAACAACTTCGATTTTTTCTCCTGTTCTTCAATCAAGTGTGCTATCCTCCAAGTCATTAAATCTTTTAATTTTTTCTTCTTCTGTTCTAACACTTCCTCTTATTTTCTTCTGGCCTGATCCTTCTCAATCTAGGTTTTTCGTAGTAACATAGAAAATGGGGCGAAATTCTCAATAAATTTAACAACCTCAAAATCTTCCTCTGTAAAAACTCCATGAGAACTCATAGATATCTGGGTGAGTATTCCACATAGGGTTATCAGCTTTCCTCTAAATAATCTTGTTCCTCCCAATGAAGGAATCATAGCAGGCTTTCCTAAAATTTCCTAGGTTCTTTTTGTCATGATATTCACCTATGTTTCCTCATCCAGAACACAGTCAATGTTGAAGTCTCCTATTCTTATTTCTATGAACTCTTTTTCTTTGAATTTCTCTGATAAGTTGACATTTCTGTGACCATTCAACGTTTCTTTCATTTGTGGTAATACATTCTTTGATTATTTTTGGGGTTCTACCATGGTCTTAGTTTCTTGATCTTCCTCAAGGTTTTTTGATTTCATATTCATCCTTCCAACCTTAGCAATCATTCTAGGGAAATATAAAACTTCATGGTCCATAGCTTTACAAAAAATACAACTAAGTCTTCTATCAGGGCATTCCTTAGGAAGATGTCCTAGTCTTCTGCAACTATAAAAAAGAATTAATCCTCACTTTCTCTTAAACGATCCCCAACCTTTCCTGTACTGCACACTAGGATCACAATGACTAACTTGCAAAACATTCTTTCTAGGATCCTACATCCATTTGTTAGTCCAAAAATTCTTTCTATGCATAGGAATAACATACCTTTCATTATTTCTATCAGATCTACTCATATCAAATCTTCCTTCTTCTAACTATGCCCTAGTTTTCAAGCTAGGACAAAATTTATCAAATATACCTAGATGCATACTGTCGAAACAAAAATTTCCACTTATATTTCTTTTCTCATAGGACAAAGATTTCAAATATTAAGAAAAAAAAATTTCATTTTTCTTACCTCTATCAGAGCACAACGGGTTTAGATCTTACCTCTTTTCTTTAGATCTGAATTCTCTTCTTCGCACAGAACTTCACAAGTCAAGTAGAATACTACGCACTAGGGAAACAAATCTACACACAAAGATTTCTCATTTCTTCAGTTCCCAGCAATCATAGTTTCAGGTCTCGACAAAGGAACCATTTGTTGGCACAAGGGTAGACCCATGGTTCAACTCTTCAATAGTGCACCAACAAAACCCTAACTACTGGTCCTTTTGGCAACACCTGCGAAGCAGATGCAGTCTCACCCAAGATAGAGGCAAGGGTGGTTGCAGGACTAAAGTGTATGCAACCTTAGCTAGGACACATATCTGTGATTGTAACACTTCCATAGATCACTTAGCAGTTATATATCATTAGTATTCATCCTTAATTCACAACACAAATAAATCCTAACACGAGATCAGCGCAGTATTCACCCATATCTAGTATATTCAAGTACTAATCACATTCACATAGATTAGATATAGCATTCATTCCTATTATTAAGCACAAAGAATCAACAAATATATCTATCATTCATCTATGCCAAAGCACTAAGCAAGTAAACACATAAAAAAATCAATACATCGCACAAAGCATAGAAACACAGGATATACGTCATTCACCCCCAGCCTGGGGCTACATCCACCAACTCTTATTCTCTTTTATTATCTTCTGTCAATATTATACATGCACAGAGCCATGAGATCCTACTCTGCATAGGACAAGAGATCTCCTTGCACTCTACTACATCCTCCTTCCCCGAGATAGATCACAGCACAAATACTTTACACAGTTTCTTACTGTCACTTACACTTAGCCTTGCAAGCTTCTCACAGTATGCACAAATCATGTACAAATACCACTTACACTTAGCATATCATCACACATATGTCTATATCATCCTTCATGCCCCCTTCTTTCTAACCTTGAAAGAATGAATATGAGACAAGAACACCATGAGAAAGGTCAAGCAACTAAGACCATGGAAGAACCCCAGAAAGAATCAAAGATTGTATTTCTACAAATGAAAGAGCCATGAATGACCACCGAAATATCAACTTACTAGAGATATTCAAAGAAAAAGAATGCATAGAAACAAGAATATGAGACTTTGACATAGAGTGCGTTATGGATGAGCAAGCACAGGTGAATACAATGACAGAAAGAACTTGGGAAATTTTAGGTAAGCCCGCTATGATTCCTTCACTAGGAGGGATAGGATTTCTTAGAGGAAAGTTGATAACCCTGTGTGGAAGACTTACCCAGACATCTATGAGTGCCCATGGAACTTTGACAGAGGAATATTTTGAGGTTGTTAAATTTATTGAGACCAACACCCCATTTACTATATTACTAAGAAAACCTTGGATTGAAAGGGATCAGGCCAAAAGGAAAGAAGAAGAAGTCTTAGATCAGAAGAAGCAAGAGTTAAAATATTTAATGACTAGGAGGATCACACACTTGATTGAAGAACAGGAGAACAGATCGAAGATATGTAAAATTGGAAACTTGGAGGTCGAAGTTGGAAGAACACAAGAAGACTCACAAAAGACCAAAGAACCTACCCCAGATAAAGAAGACATATTTCCCCTGGATCCTAGGAAAGAATCTCAATAGCGCAAAGTTACTATGCCAAGAGGAGATAAGAATCAAAATGGAAAGAGGAATGTTGAGACGAACCTCACTGGAAAGAAGGCTAGAAAACTAAGTAAGAAGAGATCAAATATTAGAAAGTTACAGAAGGTTCAAGAGGAAACTTTGCAAAAGGAAAATTTGAAAAATTGGGACTTCATCGGGATATCAGAATAGCACCACATGCTACTTCGTCATGGATAAGTAATATAGCCATTGGACACGGTATAACTGTTAGACTAGCACCCTTAATGGTTAGAAAAACATTCATGGTCAGAAATCTCGCCATCAGACCGTTGGGACCATGTCGTAATAGACATAACTGAATTCATGAAGGCTTCTCGCCCATTGGAGAGATCCATTGCCTAGTTATCTACTTATTTCGCTGATCCTTGCACCGAGAACACTTTTTCCAACCATGATTATCTGACCCCCTAGATTAGTTGATTTCTCATAGTGATCATCGAGCTATCACCATCTATCACGTTGCATTGAGTAAGTTACTTTTCAAACCTAAGATATTTAACCATGAGCATGTATGTCTAGAGAACTTAGCACAGTCAAAGAGTCTGTGAAGGGGTACTCATTGACCTTATGAATGAAAGAGTAAATTTTGAAAGGGTAATGTCTGTGGGTGTACAAGAGTCATCAACGAGAGGAGTGCAAGCCTCTTCATTGACCGCTCGCAGATTTGGGCCATCCCAAGTTGTCACAAAAAATAGAACCAAGCACAAAGATGACCTAGCAAATGCGAAGCTAATCCCAACCATCTTACCTGACTATATCCTACCTCTGGCTGATGAAATGAGTCATGATAGTGTGCCGAGAGATTTTAATTACACCATGATTACTCCATACCTCTTGAAGGGGATACATGTAGTTAGAGCGCAACAGGACAAGATCACAACATTGAAGTTTAGAAAATTCAACATAGGAGACTGTAAGAACCATAGTATGCTTTCCTCGTATAAATACTTGATCATGAAGAAGGGGAAGAACTCGAAAATAATCCCCCAGTGGTGGACGATGAACCTCGTGCAGTCCACCCTTTTAAATGTAATGAATATCCCACATTTTGGATGACACCAGAAGGTTAACGTATGTGCTAATATATTTATATCATGCTACCATGGCGGATACTTATGTCTAGATCGACGTATCACATTTGATCTGACATTGATCCATAGGATCACCGGATTGAGCATGCAAGGACCTGACCCGCGGGACTTCTACCCAGGAAAATATACAAATCACACCTTAGCAAAAAAGATCAAGGATACCTACTGTGATGTTGAGAAGGGGATGCAAGGCTACAAGGTATCCTCCATACAGAATGGTGTAGTGCACCTAGCATGCCAATTTATTGCGGGAAATATAGTAAGGAAGAACAGAACCACGCAGGTCACTGGGTTTGTCATTGACCTCACAGGGAAATGTGTGGAAGGCATACAGATGATCTGGGTGAAGTACCTAGTTAACCAACTGGAACTAGAATGTCGTGAAGCACATGATCGGGGCTATGAGTTCCACTTTAGCTAGATCCTAATCCTCATCGTGTTTATTTCTTGGGAAATGCTAGAAGGTGCGACCTTCCTAAACATTGAGCCGTTCGAACCACTTGTTGCGAATTTCACCATGCTCTGGTACTCGAGCGATATGGGAAAATAGTGGCAGTCAAACTTAGTCTTTCACACATATTATTTCCATCTGAAGAGGGATATCAAAGTTGAACCTCACATGATTCCAAACATCCTACATTGGTTCCGACCCCTCATGAAGTTCTACACATATTGACACTTAATCTATATCACCATGTGAGAATACGAGCATAAGGAGGAGCTTCAGTTGTACTACAAGATCACAGAAGAGGACCTTGAGGAGATAACTAAGGACTAGTCAGTAGACCTCCTTATTCCCACTGATCCTACAGAGATGTCTAACCCCAAACTTGACAGCTCGGAGGCCTCTCACAAAGAACATGACACACCCGGAACCAACATAAGGAAGAATATCGTAGAAATCCAATACTTAAGAAGCACATCAGAAAAGACTACTTCAATATCACCTAACTGAGGGGGCGATGACGAAGTAGAAGAGATAAATGGAAAAGACGACGAGCAGAAGAAAGGTGAAGTAAAAATGCCTGGAGATGAGGTTGATCCTTTGAAGAAGAGGAAGGTTTCTCCCCTGAAACCCTCTTCATGGAATAAATCCAAAGCCACCTTGACTAAGATGCAGACTGTGCTCACTGTCTATGACTTTGACTTCATCATTGCAGCTGTAAACGATGCCTCACAGGAAATCTTGCAGAAACCAGAAGCCAAGTAGGAGGATATGTATGGAAGAATCGAGGTTGAACTCTGAGGGGTACAACAGGCCCTTCAGTCCAGTCACGTAGTGTCCACTGCATCCCTATTGCCAGAATAACCAAAGTTGGTAGATGAACCAACCCAAATCCACAGACTAGCTGATGCGATCAAAGATTTCCTTCGTTGCACACAGGAAGATACTAAATAAGCCACCCATGCCTTGAATCAAGTGCAAGAAATAGTTGTAGAAAAACGTCGATTTGCAGAGAAAGAGAAGGTTTCTCTCCAAACAAAGTTTGAAGAGGACAAATCACAAATTCAGCAAGAAAAAGAACAATTACTCGCATAACAACTCAAAGTGAAAGAAACAGTCAATAGAGCACTTCACTCTGTGAGAGGCTTAGAGCCAAAGGAAGAAGACCAAGTCTAGAATCAAGTAGAGCAGCTCATGAAATCTATCTAGCAGCTACAACAAAGAATAGTAGACTTAGACATATGAAGAGTGCCTGGCACTCTGCAGGATGTGAGGGATCAAAGAGAAGCAACTGCTCAAAGCACAATTGAGAGAATAAAGGCCCTTTCCATGGAATGGAAAAAACTAAGTGATTGCAGTGCCCAGTCTTATGAGAAACTTACTGAGAATCCAGAACTGAAGGCACTGGAGTCACATCTCTAGGAGGTGAAGAAGTAAGCAGAAATAATACAGGCGTAATTGAATCCCCTGTCAGTTTTTGAAAAGATGAAGTGATCCCAAGAACAATGCACTTCTCAACAGCAGGTCCACACCATTCAGAGTTGAGTCATGGAAGTGACTCAAAGACTTCAACCTATACAGTATGAGGCTTACCAATTATTCGCAAAGATCGAAGGCCAAGTAGCATAACTGGAGCGAGTCATCATTACAACTGGACAACACTTAGAGGGACCTGTCAACGAAGCTATTGTCCAGGATTTTGCTGAGCAGGAGGTCGTGGAACAACAATAGGTTGAAGTAGCTTGAGCCAAGCTTGAGGATTTTGAAGCAGAGCTACATAGAGAAGAATGACTCAGTATGAGTCACAAGTGAGTGTTGGGGGCATGTTGGCCCTCGACTAAGTTTTGAGGATCCTTGGTCATTTTTGACCATTTTGGGACTTCTTCAGGCTGTCTAAGGCAAAGTGCAAGACGAAGCAGAGATCACGGGATATCGGCCCCTTTTTAGGGATTTTTGGGTTTTTGAGCTTATGTAACGGGTATGGGAATGTCTTCCCATGGGTTTACCCATGCTTAGGCCTATTTTTTAATGTATAAATAGAAATCTAGGTGATGTAGGAAGTAGTTAGATATATGTGATTGAAGGGTTGTAAGGTGTGCTAAGTGCTAAGTGTTAATTTCTAAGTGAAAGTGGTAACTGTAATTTCTTTGTGCATACTATGTGAGGCTTGCAGAGCTAAGTGCAAGTGATTGTAAGAGACTGTGGAAGGCTTTGTGTTGTAACTCGAGGAGGGAGGATCTAGAGAGGTGCACAGATCTTCTGTCCTCTACGGATTAAGATCTCAAGGCTCTGTGCATGTAGTTGATTGACCGAAGATAATAAACAAGACAAAGAGTTGGTGGACGTAGCTCTTAGGTGGGGGTGAACCACATATATCCCGTGTCATGATTTCTAAGTGATTTGGTTGTTCTTTGTCTATGTGTTTTGAATGCTTTGTGCTTTATGGTTGCTATCTTGGTTATATGATTAAATGCTTAGTGCATTGTTAGATGATGAATGAATCTAATATGGTATCTTAGTGATGAATAATGTGAATGAATGCTAGATTTGATCTATGTTAGTATTCTTAGTGCTTGAATCTATTGGATCTAGGGGAATGTTGCATTGATTTATTATTAGGGTTTAACTGTGTTGTAAACTAAGGTTGGATATTGATGAACTATAGTTCCTAAATTCTCTGTTAAGGTGTTACAATCACAGATATCTATCCCAGCTAAGGTTGCAGACACTGGAGTCATGCAACCACAACTGCCTCTACCTCGAGTGAGAATTCATCTACTTCGCAGGTGTTGTCGAAAGGGTCGGTATTTAGGGTTTTGTTGGTGCGTTGTTGGTGCGTTGAACCCTGGGTCTGCCTCTGTTCTAACACCTTCCCAATGAAGGTACCATAGCAGGATTTCCCAAAATTTCTCAAGTATCTTCTATGATAATATTCACTGGTGTTTCCTCATCCAAGACACAGTCTCTGTCGAAGTCTCTAATTCTTGTACTTATGCGATGTTTTACTTTCAATATCTCTGGTAAACTAATATCTTTATGAACATCCATCATTTCTTTCAAATGCACTAATGTAGTCTAAAATTCCTTTGATATGTTCTATTTATGGTTCTCTAACAAGTTCTTAATCTCTAGAATTCCTTTTTCTTGTCTCATGTTCATCCTTTCAACTTTAGCAATCATTCTTGAACAATCCTCAACCTGATGACCAATAATTTTACAACAAAGACAAATAGGACCTGTACTAGGGAATTCCTTAGCAAGATGTCCCAATATTCTGCAGTTATAACACAATGTAAGTCCTCTTTTCCTCTTGTATGTTCCCCAACTTATCTTGTACTGTGCACTAGGATCATAGTGTTGGACCTGCAATCTACAAAAATTTTGTCTAGGTTCCTACATCTAGTTATTAGTCCAACAATTCTTTCTATGCATAGGAATATCATACCTTTATTTATTTATATTAGATTTACTTAGATAAATTCTTTCTTCCAACTGTTCCCTAGATTCCAGACTAGGAAAGAATCTATTAAAAATACCCAAATTCATGCTTTCAAAACAAAAAATTTCACTTATATTACCTCTATCAAAGCACATAGATTTACCTCTTTTAAGATCTTACCTCTTTTCTTCAGATCAGGTTTATTTATTAGCACATATCTTTGAACATTACATAGGGTACTGCGCACTATAGTAGCATATCTACACACAAAGATTCTCTTTTCTTTACTTCAGTTCCTAGCAATCACAGTTTCAGTCCTGGAAACGGAACCATTTGTTGGCACAGGGGCAGACCCAGGGTTCAATGCTTCAACAACGCACCAAAAAAACCCTAACTATCGGCCCTTTCGATAACACCTATGAAGCAAGTGAAGTCTCACCCAAGGTAAAGGCAGGGGGGGTTACATAACTCAATTGTCTGCAACCAAGCTGGGACACAGATCTATGATTCTAGCACTTCGTAAAGTATTCTAACAACACTTAAAAGGTGATATGAATTAGTTGATTATCTTTCATTATCATTGCAGAACAAACCCTAATATGGATCAGTGCAATAGCCATAAAGAGTAAACACTTCAACCACTTAACACTTAGCACACAGTTAGATCTGACATTCATTCATATTTTAATAAGGCACTAAAAAAACTAGCATAATAAACAAATCACTTAACACATTCATACCATAGACAAGATAGCACAAAGTAACCAAAATACACAAGATATATGTGGTTCACCCCAGTGTGGGGCTACGTCCACTAGCTGCTTCGTCTTCTTTATTATTCTTCAATCTCTTACATTCTTCTGCTCCTGTGCACTAAGCCACCGAGTCGATCTTCACATAGGACAGGAAATCTATGCACCGCGCACGAGATCCTCCTTCCCAAAACTAGGTCAAGGCACAGAGCCAACTCCTTTATCGAGAACAGAGGATTACATACACATTTTGTTGCACATAGAAACTCAGAACTACTTGCACTTATCCTTCCCAAAAATATTGACTCTCCTCTACATTACATTCTTAATTATTTATACTTTTACAATAAGGCCTAATAATGGGTAAACCCATGGGCCGACATCCCATAACCCATTACAAAAACCCTAATGAACCCATTGTTGGGTCCACAAGCCCCCAAAATATGTGATATCCATGATCTTAGCTCTACCTAGGTGCTCCTTCCTTGATCACTGCATCGAAGTCCAAAAAGTGGTCAAACCTAACCAAGATTTCCTCAAAACTTGGTCGAGGGCCAATAGTAGAACAATGCCTGGAAGGGCATGTTATAGAGCAGACGATCCAGGAGCTCACTGAGCAAGAGGATTAGACAAAGTAGCAAGTCGAGGCAGCTTGAAATAATCTCAATGCCTTTGAAGAAACATTGACCAGACCTGAGTGACTCGGGACGAGTCACATGTGAGTGTTGCAGGCTTGTTGGCCCTCGACCAAGTTTTGAGGAAACCTTGGTCAGGTTTGGACCGCTTTTGAACTTTGACACATTTTTCGAAGAAGGAGTGCCCAAGCAGGGCTGATATCGTGGATCTCACTTATTTTGCGGGCTATGTGGACCCAGTAAGGGGTCTTTAGGGTTTTTGTAATGGGTTTATGGGATGTCAGGCCATGGGGTTTTCCCATGTTAGGCCTTATTGTAATGAATTGTAAAATTATAAATAAGTAAGAATGTATTGTAGAAGGGGGGTCAGAAGCCTTTGGAGCTAAGTGCAAGTAATGTGATTATCTTTGTGCAAGGGAATGCATGTGAGTAGGGCTATGTGCTTGATAGAGAATTGACTCTGTTCTTGATAGAGAATTGGCTATGTGCCTTGACCTAGTTTTGGAAGGAGGATCCGGTGCTTAGTGCACAGATCTCATGTCTAATGTGAAGCTTGAATCTGTGGCTTAGTGCACAGGAGAGAATGAATGTAATATTTTGAAGAATAATAAAGAAGGCAAAGCGGTTGGTGGACGTATCCCCACACTGGGGTGAACCACGCATATCTTGTGTCTTTGGTTTTCTTTATGTTGTGTTGTTTTTATTNNTATATATATATATATATATATATATTTGTTGTTTCTTAGTATTTTAATTGTGATAAAGATAAATGAATGTTATATTTGACTCAGTGCTAAGTGCTAAGGATATATAATCATTTATTGTTACTGCATCGATCTATATGTGGGTATGTTCTGCGATGTTACTAAGATTAGGAATCTAATGCATGTTATCTTCTAAGTGTTAATATAATACCTTGTGAAGTGTTATTATCACATATTTGTGTCCCATCTTGTTTATAAAAACATGTGTCCTATAACCCCCCTGCTTCTACCTCGGGTGATACTTTTCCTGCTTCGCAGGTGTCGTCGAAAGGGCCAGTAGTCAGGGTTTTGTTGGTGCATTTTTAAGCATTGAACCCTAGGTCTTCCCCTGTGCCAAAAAATATGGATCAATGAATTCTAGAAGCCTAGATCAAAATATCAGTACATGAATGAGATGATTGAAATCAAACAAAAACTAGGCGAGTTTGTTTGGGAGATTGATCATAGGTTCAAACGATTGAAGGGTAAGTTGAAATATGTCATGACTAACATGAAACATAGACATCTCATTGTGAATTCATTGTAACCACATTTTAAATATCCATTGAGATAACAGAAGTTTCAAACTCAAGCAGAGTATCTGTAGGCAGCCTTACAACTAGAAGAGAACCAGTATCAGAAGATAGATCCAACAATAGAGGAGTTGAAGGAGGATTTGAAGAATCTAACTTTTCAGCTTAAGTAGAATAAGGGAAAAGAGAAAAGAGATTTTTTTTTGTGTACCACATGTAGGATAGAAGGAAACCATAAGAATGAATGTCCAACCTTTGTGCGGTACATGGAAATAGGAGTACCAAACCTTTTTCCAATAGGAGGACCATGGAGCGAGATCTGTAAAACACATGGGCATGATACATATCATTGTCCAATGATGCAGAAGTACTAGACAGTACCCAAGAGTGCAATTTTTGCAAGTCAGTGAGTTTTCCAATGATCCAGAAGTACCGGACAATACCCAAGAGCTCATATTGTAATTTTTGCAAGTCAGTAGGCCATGATGACAAAGATTGTAGGAAGATGGATCTGATGAGGGAAAGAACTTCAAATACCTATAGGGTGTAGGAAAAAATGATGACATGACAAGTTGCATGTCAGTTCAAACAGGTACCACCTCCATACGACATTATGTAGTAGCAGTATAACACTGCACAACTACAATATAATAATGCACAACCACATTATAACCCTGTGCAGTATAATCAGGTGCCTTAGTAAAACACACTTTGAGGAGATCAAACTAGCTACAGAGGTGGAGGACAAGGTAGAGGATGATTTGGAAGAGGCATAGGTCCAATACTATGCGACAACTTCCAACATCCAATAAATTATGTAAGGAAATGTCCACTTCCACCAACGACATGTATGTAATGTTGCGCAGTAGACCATGACACAGAATATTGTCCAACATTATTGGGGAATATCCAAGATAAGATAAATTTAATATACCCGACCACCCAGAGGCTAGGCTACGCCACTTAAATTGGATGAAACACACCCAACAACCCACAAGCTAGGCATGTTGTAGTCCCAAGACTTAGGTCTCTAATCTCTAATTTGAAAACAAAGGACTTCTCAACAATTTTAGAAGCATGCACACCATATGCATAAGACAAGATCCATGTCACAGCATAAAAGATATAAACAATGTGCCATGCACAACAAATAACCAGCAGACAAGCACATTAGAATACATATCTCAGAGATTATTAAATACACAGTGGAATACATTAAAAAGAAAACATAGAGAGCACTTATCTTTGCAAGTAAATGTTCACCAACTCACTGTAGACTAAGGACATTCCTCCCAACCATAGATGATGTTGTTCATTTACTCTCAATAGAAGGTCACCCTCGAGTCAGGGCTATGAATCCACAAGGACAGGTCCTAGACCAAGTCTAAATAAACAGTAGTTGGCTAAGTAGCTCTCATGTTTCCCAACCTCACAACAATCCTAATTTCTGTCTCTCTTTCCCCCTCATCCCGCACAACCCCAATAAATGAACACCTTTCTCTTCCATGAAGTCCCTAAGGCTATTCCATTTCTCTCTAGGACTCCAGTGCTACTGGTAAGGAAATATCCCTACTGGAAATTCCAAGGACTCTCAGATGTGGATAGTTCCATCTGAAATTCCATCAAGTTCATTCACACAGGCATCCATTCCCTCTGGGAATGATCAGTAAATCATTACAGCCATTCAACGATGGCTCTCCTCTTCCTGCCATTTGTTTCCATCCTCATCCCAAGAGCACACGAACTAGAAGTAGTGAGTGAAGAGGAAGAAGAATGAGTGAACCATTGAGAAGAGGATGAACCAGGGGAAGAATGACCCCAAAACATCCCCCAAGGGATGTTTAAATAATTACATGATTACAAGAGCCACATGGCCTCCCTCCCAATAAGCTCATGTAACCCCCTCTTCTCCATAAAATCAATTATGGGTAAATAAAATAATAATAATAAGACTTAGCCCCTCAAGCCCCCTCTCTCATGGAATCATAGCCCCCTATATCTTTTTTCCTTAGCGTTCTTGCATTAAATGGTGTATTTTATTAATGTATAGGAAGTGTTACATTTCCTAGGCACTCGGGCCCCTTTTCAACTTTATCGGCTCACCAGCCTAAGTCATATTTACATAATACATTATAGTTTATAAGGGTTAGAAACAGGATGTTACATCCCCCTCCCCTTATTTTGGCACTATCCTCAGTGAACAACACCATTCCAATGTTATTAACATTACAATTCCAGTCCCTTTGGCCTTGATTCACATAGGAAATCCATCCCAATCTTATATACATAGGCACTCTAGCCTAAAACATGTATGCATAGGCATTTCAACCCAAAACATGTACGATGATCTTTAGAATTTATATTTCTGGTAGCAGTTCCAACCAACAAGCTCTCCTTCCCTCTCGGCCCTTAACAACCCAAAGAAATGAACCCCTTTCTCTACCATGTAGTCCATTAGGTTGTTCCACTTCTCCCCTGCTTCAGTGCACTGAGCTAGAAAGTTTCTGAGTTGTGGGTTCCAAAACTCAAGTTGTAGCAAGTCCATTGGACTTTCTTCCTCCCATGCCTTTGTCATTTAGTTTCTCCAACATCACCTTCTTTTCTCTCATAGTCTAGTACTTTTCTAGATCTTCAACATTCATCTTTTTCCTACAATATTTTAAATTAGCGAGCATGTCAGTTCAAAATTTGTGCATAAAATTCTCATTCTTTCTCATATTGTAAGAGTAAATTAAAAATTTTCATAATCCAATAAAATACTTATCTGTGTGGTTCATGGATCTGCATCCATATGGTTGTCTCATTAATTTGGCTCACTATTTTCCTTGACATACCAATTGTGTGCATGACCCCAATCAAGAGATATCAAAGTCTCCTCTTCCTTGTGGTCACTCACTTTCCAGGCCCAGGCTCATGCATCCCCTTTTCTACTATGCAGTCCCTCAGGGGATACATCTTGCCTGACCAAGGTTCTCTTGCACAAGATTTTTTCTAGGGACACAGGGTTCTCATGTCACAACAATAGCCTTTTCCATGCTTTCCATTTTTCATATCCAACATCTCATATGTATTATACACATACAATCATCATGAGATCTCATTATAACCATTTCAAACATAAATGTCAAATTGTTTTTATACAGAAAAATAATTTTTTCAATCATGATCTGTCTACTCATAATGGTTGGCTCTGTAGTTGTAGATATCAGTCTTCCTTATGGGCTTACATCCCTTTTATATCCAATACCATTCTACTTTCAATTTCTTCAACTTACATTCGGCCAAAACAATTCGTCAGTAATTATCAAATCATAATTCCCAAAGTTGTTTTATATAGGAAAAATAAAGCTTCTAGACATGAGCTTCTACTCATAACAATTTGACTCTTGCAGCAATAGGAATTGGTCTTCTTTATGGTCTTACAACATTTCCATATCCTAGACCCCTTTCCTCTTGCAATTTCAACATTCCTCAGCCAAACAAATTGTCAATATCTCATGTACAAGATATATATTTTCATGGCAATGATTCAAAACAAAATCACAAAGTTCTCTCATAATTGTTTACAACTATAATTCAATTACTTCTATTAATCCAACTATCAATTGGAATGAACTCATCATTACATACACATGTATTATCAGTCACACGGACTTTTCATAATGCAACAGTTAATAAGATAACAATCAATGTTCCAATATCCATGGTTACATATACACAATGCACCCATGCATTGACTGCATAATACCACATAACTATGTCGTGTATTCCACCATGATGAGTTGGAAGGTCTGGACAACGATTTAACACATCATCCACACACTTCCTACTAGTTTCCTAACTATTTGGTTACATTTCTTTTCCACCCAAACACAACACCAAGAATATAATCCTTAAGTTCTCTTCATTGTTGGCAAAGAGGTTGCAATCCAAAAATCAGATATACAGTAGATACTATCGAGCACTCACATAGCGCTATATCCCTTCCATATCCAACCATATTATGGTCTCACACATGACTAGCTCTATGGATATTCATTGTTATATAAGGAGTATGTCTCCTGAATTACCTGGTTATGATCCCATAACCAATCATAACATAATATGAAATTGGCATTTTCTCTAAGTGCATTCTATCATCAACAACACTTATGCAGTATGGGACTTTGGCCATTACCTATCAATTTAAATATTGAAAATTAACTGAGGGAATCCTTAACTCGATCCCATTCAACATGTATGCATCAACAAAAACTAAATGCATACTTGCTTGGTTGTTACCAACCTACTTGTTGTTGTCTGACCAACTCATATTTGTAGAAGTTCATAGACTCCCCCCTTCATCATTTTGATCACCATTCTGTCCATCCTCATGGGTCTTCACCTCGATGGAAATTATAAGAAACAACAACATCCACATATTTACCCTGTTTTATCATTTTTCCTGAATACATAATCCATCCTTAGTCATAATCAAACATTATTTCATAATAAAAGACTATTCTAAGTTCACCAACATGTTATATGCATATCCAAGCATGTACATATGAAAAATTACACATCTATATTCACCAATCATTTACTGTCAGCATGCCTACTAATGCATATGCAATTTAACTTCATTGTATGCTTCATGTACTCTAGTGCATTTCTGTTTAAATTCACTTATGTATTTATCTATTTCTGTTGTAGTTGGTTGTCCTTGAATTCCTTTAGATCCTTGATTCCTTGCATGCTCCCATTCTTCTCATTTCCACTATGGTTCCCTGGGTCTAAACAATTTTCCAGCCACGTTCCACCTAGCCATTCTTTCCCACTTAGTACCATTCCCCAATGGAAATCCATTTTCATTCAGTTTCAATTTTGAAGTGAGAGAGAATTCCAATTCCTCTGCATTGGCATCTTTCTTCCACTATGAACTCTGATTTAATATTTTAGATAGTAGATAAGTCATATCTAACAAATCCTTCCTTGGAACTCCTATGCTTGACACATAGATATTATTCACACACCACCTCTTAATATCTTTGTTTCCTTCCACATCAAGCTTGCAACTGTCTAGACATCTCTACCTTCAAGGCCATGGAGCCTTACTTTTCCTTTCTATGCCCATTAATGACATTATTCACCTGCAAGATTCATGTCCCATGTGAGTATTCTTTCTTTTGTATTACCTCATCCAAATTTTGTAAGAAAAGTCATGACTCCATGACCCTAACATCTGATCATATTCTTGAATTGATATGGTTACACCTCTAATCCTGATAAACCTGCAAGAATCCATCTTGTTAGAGATATATATATCATACAAAAATTGTCAATTAAATTTACAGGTACCTTTTCATTTAGATGATAATATTATTCTTGAATTAATATCATTTTTCCTTGTTATATGAATTAAGTCTTTTTAATCATGATTGTGTGTTGGTTCTTTTGTCTTCATGAGTTGATCACAAACATGGATCGACTCATTATATTTTAGTCATGCTTATATTGTGTTCTCAGTTCACAAACAGATCATATTTTGACCCTTTATCAATTCCCTATATTATTCTAGTGTTACCTCTATGTCGAATTAAATATTTATGAGGCGCTTCCTTCAAACCATTTACATATGACCAGATGAGCAAAACCACGAGCTTATTGATTCGATTGTTGCCTCTTCTTTTCCCTTTGTTTCTTAATTCATAACCCCTTCTCCTAAGGCTGTGTGACCTCATGGTCAAGGGTCTTCAATCCCAAGCCGAATTGCCTCTCCAAAACCTTGATGGTTTCGTTCTATATCTAAACACAGACCCTTCTAGTTTTCTGGTGCAGGTCCGATGGCCCCCACGACCTTCTCCTTCGCCCTTGAGAAACATATCAGAGTTGGCACTAGCTCCTTTTTCTCTTGGCCCCTCCTTAAATGTGACCTTAAGCGGTGACCTCATGCATACACGCGATTATGACCATGCTCAAAGGTGGTTTGGAACCAAACTACTTTTCGCCCTGCAATTCACCTCAAGCCACCATGTGTCCTTTTTCCAAAAATGTGGTCTTGATTGTGGCCCACCCTTGACTTCATAAATCTCAAGAACCTCCTATTCCCACAATGTGAGGTAACCTTTGAACTTGTGATCTTGACATTTCTTCTAAACAGATGACCGAGATATACCTCTTGGGAACCAACAATTCATATTTACCTCTCCCAGATTGACGGTTGTGGTCATTTCAAAATTCCAGACTTCAGAATTATCAAATCTCAAACTTTACTTCCCTCGAGATACATGGGATTCTTCCACACGTCCTTTTGAATCGGATGGTGGGGAATTATTTCGGATGATTGGACGATCGATGTTTACTTCGGGTCCTTACCCAGAATCCATAGCTTCACACCACCTGTTCTCCTGATCTGACGGTTCAGGTCTACTTTGAACGATCTGACATTCAACATTTACTTCGAGCCCTTACCCAGAATCCACAACTTCACACCACCTATTCTCTTGATATGAGGGTTCAGGCCTACTTTAGACGATCCAACAGTCAACATTTACTTCGGGTCTCTGGTTCTCTAGGCTTCAGGAGTTTCAACTCTCAACTGAAAACTCTCAGATTAATTTTTTTGAAGTCCACGATCCGTCGCCGTGTAGAGAAATACTGTAAGAGGACATGTGGTCCAATCAGGTGGGTGACACATTTCATGTCCTATCTGACATTTCAATCATCCACATGCTCAAAACTTACTGACATGTGGTGCACATCTCATGTGTCCATGTCATCCCCAGTGACGTCCGCAAGCCACGTCACTTCAAAAATTTTGAGGTCGACATCACCTCCTTGTGACTTCATCGTGCCCCACCACTTCGGCTCTTCGGGCTTCAGGACTTCAAAATTTTCCACACTAGCACACTTCCAATTCTCCTGAACTCTGATTTTCTGAACCAGCCAAACTTCCACCATGTGTCTCCCTTATTGGACAACCCATGTTAACCCTAGAATTCAGGAATTCGAAAGTTATTGCTGCAAGGATCAATGACTGCAATTACTTCGGGCCTTCAGACTTCAGAAAACTCAAATTTCAACTTTTTTCCAGTTTTTTTTATCCTAAGCTCATGATATACTGACACGTTTTTCCCACAGATCAATGGCTATGATTTCTTCGAGTCTTCGTACTTCGGAGAACTCAACTCTCAACCTTCGTGTTTCCCCGAAGTACATGGATTTCTGCCATGTGTCCTCCTAGATTGAATGGTTGCAATTCACTTTAGATCTCTGAGGTCCAGAAATCTCAATTTTCAACTTCTCATTGCTCATCTTTTCGAGGAGTGCTTTCACCCAGAGCACACGATCGATTGGCGCATTTCCTCCTATAGATCAACGATCCCTAACTACTTCTTCTCTTCATAGGTTCATCGCTCGAGTACTAACATGTCACATCACTCCATGCCTTTCAATTTTTGAGGGAACACATTGGTGGTTTGGAGTAACCCTCTTTTATCCCTACAATTCTCCTTATGCTAACACATAACCCCTTGGTGAAACCATGGTTTGGGTTGTGGGACCACCTTGTGAAATTATCTCTCATGAAACTTCATTCCTCGCAATGCCTCATGTCTGTTGATCTCTCTCTCCCATGGGATATGATGGTTGTGACCTTAAACCTTTCTTCCTTTACATCGAATGAACCCTATTCCGATGTTCTCTAATCCACCAATCCCAGATCTCTTCTGATCCTACAGTGGCAATTTCTCCCGAATTCGAAGGGGGATGATTACAATCCTTCGAACCCCTTACAACTGATCTCTGATGATCTAAATCTTGTGTATCTTCTGCAATGTCATTCCTCCTAATATTTTCAACTTCACAATTAGAATTTGATCTCAACCATGAGACTCTGACCAATAGACCCGACCCATATCGGCCCAGTGTTTCAACCAGAAGCTTTGATACCAAACTGTAACATACTTGACAACCCAGAGGTCAGGCTACACTACTTAAATAGGCTGCAACACAACCAACCACCCACAGGCTAGGTATGTTGCAGTCCCAAGACTCAGTTCTCTAATCTCTAATTAGAAAACAAAGGACTTCTCAACAATGTTAGAAGCATGCACACCACATGCATAAGACAAGATCCATGTCACAGCATAAAAGAGATAAACAACATGCCATGCACAACAAATAAACAGTAGACAGGGACATTAGAATACATATCTCGGAGATAATTAAATACACAACAAAATACATTAAACAGAAAACATAGAGAGCACTTATATTTGCAAGTAAACATTCACCAACTCGTTCCATACCAAGGACGTTCCTCCCAACCATAGATGATGTTGTTCATTTAATCTCAATGGTAGGTCATCCCTGAGCCAGGGCTATGAATCCACAAGGATGAGTCCTAGGCCAAGTCAAAATACACAATAGTTGGATAAGTAGCTCTCAGGTTTCCCAACCTCATAGCAATCCTAATTTCTAGCTCTTTTCCCCCCTCAACCCGCACAACCCCAAGAAATGAACACCTTTCTCTGCCATGCAGTTCATGAGGTTGTTCCATTTCTATCTAGGGATCCAATGCTACTAGTAAGGAAATCTACCTACCGAAAATTCCAAGGACTCTCAATCATGGACAATTCCATCCGAAATTCCATCAAGTTCATGAAGAACAAGTGAACCAGTTAGAAGAGGACGAACCAAGGGAAGAACAACCCCAAAACATCCCCAAATGGATGTTTAAATAATTACATGAAGATAAGAGATGCATGGCCTCCCTCCCAAGAAGCTCATGTAACCCCCTCTTCTCCATAAAATCAATTATGGGTAAATAAAATAATAATAACAAGACTTAGCCCCTCAAGACCCCTCTCTCATGAAATCATATCCCCCTATCTCTTTTTTCCTTATCAGTCTTGCAGCAAGTGGTGTATTTTATTAATGTACAGGAAGTTTTACATTTCCTACAAGATACCCGATATATAAAATATGCAGAACAGAAACGAAATGCTAGAAATGACAGAATAACAGTAAAATATCCAGCATAATCTTCACAATACACAGAAATGATATATGAAATAGCAACAGAAATAGTACTTTGAATAAGATAGCAATGTTCACAGGCCTCTTAGAGGGGGCAACCTCCAATCGAGCAGTGCTCTGTTACAATAATATCCAAGATAGGGTTCTCATACCCTCGACTCCTATTTATACTAAAAAGAAGCATCTAGAGGAAGATCCTTCTAGAAGCAGAAGCTTCTATTAGGTCTTCTT
>ML782040.1:141843-193179 GCA_009831015.1 Picea engelmannii
ACATTGCTCATAATAAAAAGGTCAGATCTTTGCTTGTGCTTCTACATCTTAAATATATTGTGATCTCCATGTGTTGATGAATCTTGTATGCACTTAATAACTCAATAAATTAGTAGTAGTTAGTGATTCCAAGAAATAATTTGTCTTGGGATCATTACATCTAGGATACCATTGCCAACAATGCTTTCAAATCTTTGAAATTGTCCCTAACACATGCTTCGCTTCTCTTTCCCCTCGATTACAGTCGCGATTATTTCCTTTACCTTGTTCCCTCGGATTACACCATTGGTATGGTTCTCGTCCAAGAGGATGATGCTAATGATGAACATGTTATCTACTACTTGAGTCGAAGTCTAACACCTACCGAAATCAAGTATTTACATGTCAAAAAACTGGCCTTGGATGCCATCCAAGCCGTCCAATACTTTCGGCACTATATCCTCTCACGCAAGACTATAGTGATTTCTAAATGCAACCCCATGCAACACATTCTCACATGTCAATTTCTAGGGGGAAAATACTCCAAATGGATTGTGATACTCCAGGAGGTTGACTTGGAATTCGAACGCGCCAAGTCCAAGAAGTTCTTAGTGTTTTCTGAGTTGATATGCGACTTTCCCTATTCTAAAACGGAAAATGTAGCAGTTGAATCATTGCCCGATGAATCCCTTTTCCTCATCAGCACTGATGATCTTTGGTATGGTGATATCATCATATATCTCCAAACCCATACTTTCTAGCCCACTTTGTCTAGTAATGACTGACGTCGAATACCCTACCAAGCCCATCAATACATTATCCTCGGGGATACTCTTTATTGTCGAGGGATTGACTCTATTTTTCGACGCTCCCTAACATTCGACGAAGCTGAGAAAGATCTGAATGACTGCCATTCTAGAGCATGTGGTGGTCATATGTCTGGGTATGCTACTATCCAGAAGATCTTATGAGCAGGGTATTTTTGGCCTTCTTTATTTAATGACTACATAATTTTCATTCAAAAATGCCATGCTTGCCAGACCTATAATCAAAAGATACGGTCACATCCCGCTCCTCTTCACCCTGTGGTCTCCATTGGTCCCTTTTCGAAATGGGGCATTGATTTCATGACATGTCACCCTCATTCGACTGGGGGGCATGGATACATTATTATAGCCATCGATTACTTTACGAAATGGGTTGAGGTGATGTCGACATTTGAAAACACTGGAAAGACCACAACATTATTCATTTTTAATCACATCATAGCTCATTTTGGTGTTCCCCGGGCTATCGTCAATGATCACTGTAGCCACTTTAGAAACTTCATGATGTCCGAACTTACTGAAAATTTGGGTCTTCACCATGAAAACTCAATGCCCTATTACCCACAAGCCAACAGCCAAGTCGAAGTAATTAACAAAGTTCTCATAACTATGCTCCGGTGAATGATAGGGATTCACAAAACAAGTTGGCACACGATGTTTTTTTCGGCATTGTGGGATTACTGGACATCCGTCAAGTATTCTACTGGGTTTACACCTTTCCGGTTAGTCTATGGTTTGGAAGCCATTCTTCTGATTGAATGTGAGATACCCTCTTTAAAACTAGTTGTTGAACTCCTACCAAACACATCTGCTGAGGAAGAACATCTATTGTATCTTATGTGATTAGATGAAACTCGACGCGATGCTACACTAGTCATAGAAGATCAGAAAAAACGTGTCAAGGCCCAATACGACAAACATGTCAAGCCTCGCATTTTCTTTGAAGGAGATATCGTTCTCCTCTATGAACAAGATCGAGATATGCTAGGAGCTGGAAAATTTGAAGCCATGTGGCAAGGTCCTTATATCGTTCGACGAGTTTTGGAAAAAGGAGCTTATGAGTTAGTAGATTACGATGGTATCCCTTTGAGTGAACCCAGGAATGGGTTGTACTTGAAGAAGTACTATGTATAAAATCATTTGTGCATGAGTACTTGTATTTTTATTGTATCATACTTCTTGTGTGTTATTGTAGCTTGCTTTCATTGTTATCTAGTCTCTTCCCTTATGTGACATTGTGTTTGATTTCCAGATGTCGGAGTCTTCTCTACCCTATATTGGCTTCACTGATGGCGCTAGCCAAAGTACTTAGAACCTTGCTTCTGCTGCATGGGAAATTTACGCCCCTACAAACGAACTTGTCTCCTTACGAGGTGTGTGTCTTGTCCGTGTGACCAACAATATTGGAGAGTATAGCGTCGTTATCAAATTGTTGATTGATGCTATCTTGCTAGGAATCCATCATTTGGTTGTGTAACTTGATTCGTAGCTTGTATTACTACAATTAAGTAATGTCTATACTATTCGAAGTCCTACTTTGTTACAGGTGTATTTGCGAATTCACCTCTTGGAACGTTATTTTGATTATATTGAATATCAACATATTTCTAGGTGTCTAAATACATTATCTGATGCATTGGCTAACTATGTATTAGACAGAAATTTAGATCATTTATAAATCAATCACATCAATTTTCACACAACACAAGATAAACCAGTAGAAGCCGTATGTATATATAACGATCAAAAGAGTTTTTTACAAAAAAAAATTATTTGAAGACCAAAATGTCAAAATCTGAAGCTTATAGATTCTACAAAGTGATGTCATGGATGACGTTCACGGTAACACACGACTGCCCAGGAAACCCTACGAAGCAGTCGACCAATGGACACTGATACTCCTACTTTGTGATGCTGATAACGTCGTGGAACCTCTCCAAGAGGCATGTCTGGAATATCTACTGTCAAACCCTCTAGGTTTTGTTCCACTGCTTGATAATCCTCGACATCCCATTGTGGCACTGACGCTACCTCTCCTTGTTGTTGAATGAGAGAAGTAGCAGGAGGTCGGTAAGGTCGCACATATGTGTCATCAACAAAGAATTTTGTATTTAGTCTTTGGACGAACATATAAAAACATTTTCATATAATAAAATTCACAAAAACATTTAAAAAGAAAAAATGTGTACTTCTTACCAAGTTCCCCCCATTGAGCATCCTCCGGTAGGACTAAGTCTGGATCTCCTCAGAAATCCAACCCAGCATATGCATAATCGTCGACCATCAACATCTGTGATCGCAGCCAGTCGAAGAAGGTACCATCATACCTGATAATTGGTTCAGCTACGTACCGGGCCATGAGCTGACACCATCTCAGCATTCTTGGATCCCTGGGAGCCAGTAAATCCCACTCAACCTGCAGCCTCAGTAATGGAACCCTCTCAAGAAAGAAGGATGATAACAAAGACCCGTACCCAAATTGCTTCAGGTCGCCTCGTCTGCATTTGGTCAACTGCTTTTTCATACTACGAAGCACAACATCTGCCCAGTTAAAAACCCAAGGTTTAGTACACTCTATGGCATACTAAAAGTAACTCTAGAGTGCCATGTGAGGAGTGGATCTTCTAGCCATATGTGCAATGGTGAAAAAAATAGTGCGGAGGGTCAAATTCCGCACTCCCCAAATAATTACTTTCCCTTTCTTCCTCTCTGCCTCTGGAACACAATGTAAGTGGCAGTACTCACTCATGGGCATCCCACCACCTTTGCTACCATTCAGGCTCATGTGGTACCCACGTCGTGATAGTCCTATCAAGAAGTAAATGTCCTCGATATCCAAGGACAATGTGTGAACCCCTACATGGAATAATTGCTGATTGGGATCCCACATATGCACAAGGTACTCTAATAACCTGATTTGGGCCTTCATGACCGAGATATGAAAGTACTTCAGAAGACCACAGTTTCTCAAAGAAGCAATGGTGGGCGGATGATTTCCGGAAATGACATTATCTTCTTCATGCTCCCTTTTTCACCATTCCAGAACCATTTTGATGGCCAAATACCTGCATAAGAAGCACAAGAAGAAGATTAATAACTCTATTCATAAATTAGTTTTCTTTCATTGATCAAAAATTCAAAAAACTTTTATGCTTTGCGGTTCTCGCAGGTGCCCTTTAGGCACAGTGCGAGGTTCTTGTAGGCTACTTTGGGCTCACCTACGAGAATGACCCATTCTCGTAGGTCCCGTGTAGCCCACCTGCGAGAATGGCTGAGCGCCATAATAACCCCTAAAACAAAATCAAAATGATATTTTTTGCCAATGAAAATGAAAAATTAAACCATGAAAAAGTAGAGAACAAAGAGCCTACCTCACTGTCACTGATGGCTCGTCGAATGGATGCTCTTAACTCCCGCAATCTGACGTCGAATTTTGAGGGTAAAAGAGGGGTTTTTGGGCTCAAATAGTGGTAAAGTTGAAATGACATCGTAAAAAGAGTTTTTACTTCTTTATATTTACTTTTACCATGTTATTGAATTTTCATAATTATTTATTTATTAAAACCTAAACCCTAATGCCCTTTTGAGTGCAACTTTTGCAGGCGTAACGACTTCGATGTTCATATACGGGGATGCAGACATATTTTTTATTCTTCATCGCATGTTTTGATTGTTTTTTATGGTTTTTGTATAAAACCTCGAGCTTGGTCTTTATCTGTTCTCATGCTCGAAAATACATAAGAACTCAATCGAGCATACTTTTATCACTTTTTCGGGCTCAACAAGGTTATACGAAAAAGGAACCCCCCTAGAGTCCTCTTTAAGCTCTTTTCAGACTCTCTAAACATGAAAAGATAGCCGAGAGACCTTGCTATTTTCACGCTCAATAAAGTATTTGAAGAAAACGTCTGGTGGGCGATAATTTATATCTTTTTCGGTCTCATCAGACTATTTTACGAAAAAAGGAACTGAGAGAGTTCTCTTTTAAGTGTTTTTCTAAAATCTATAATCATGAAAAACCTTCGAGTTTTCTATCTTTGGACTCCTTAAATAAAAATCGACAGACCTGTAATGGGACCGAACCACTCCTTCCTAGGGTTCGTTAAACATACTCCAAAGGATAAGCTTATATCAACAAGCATATGTTATCCTCCTCAAGCTTGCATAAAAATAAAGAGGTACTCGCCAGAAATGGTGGGGGAAAATTTGGGAATGAGATATGTTTTCATCTTCATATTGATTGGGAGTAAGTGTCGCTCTTGAACATGACACCCCATATTCATTATATTTGAAGCCGGTTTGGGATATCCATTTTTCTCTCATTCGATTTGCTACAAGGTCATACCCTGTGTCGTCTCTGAGTCAATGCTGCCAAATCATTGGTCATGTCATTCATATGTTCAAGAGAAGTTCATCTGAAACCTTTATTGAGTCGGCCATCTACAGTTTTCCATTCTCTCTGTGTCGGCCTTCCCTATGTCCAGTCCAACTTACATCATACTCTGTTTCACCTTCAAAATCTGTTACTCATTTCATGTCATTGATGGGGGATACATCAAGGCCCTCCTGTGACGAGTTTTGTTCCATCGAATTCAGCTCATTATCCAGAAACAAGACTTAGAAATTCTTTGGTACCTTGGAACTTGCATGCCTCAATGGCAGGTTTCCTCGCTTTTGACAGTGGTTTTACATCATTGGCCCCTGATCGAAAGATTCCATTGGATGTTCAACCTCAACTCATTCATTCACATTCGAAGTATTGTACTAGAGTACCTTGGGATTCATTGACATTAATGGTGATTTCCCTTGCACTTGTTAACGGTTTCATCAATGATCGGTAATAAAGTGGTTTCTACCATGTTCGAATTCAACACATGTAATCACATGGTTGGATTCATACTTTTGGGTGACGAGATTAAAGACCCTGGATATCATCTTTTGGTCCAGGTTGCGATAGGATATGTATAATATGCGACACATAGATCCACTTTGTATGTCTCGTGGCTATGTCGTCTTAATTTGAATTTTCTCACATAGATCCACAGTGTATTACTGGTGGCTATGCTATATTTTGATGACATGGATCCATAGTGTATGATTGGTGGCCATGACCTATGTCTACAATGTCATCTGTCTATGATCTGAGTATGGGAATACCTACCTTAGAATTAATATGTATGATAATCTGCAGATGCTTGGTTGTTCGTAGGTTTCCGATTAAGTGTGCTCCTAGTTTCCGACACACACATGCAGTTTACAAAGTCTTTCGGCTGTCACTGGTTCCAACCTCATACTTTGGGGGGAAATCTGTTACCCATGATTTTGATCAATCTTGATGGTGTATTGATGATGGTGTACTCGGGCTCCTCATAAGAACTTTCTTCTGAGAAAAGTGGCATTCATCTCTTCCCAGAAAACTTACTTTTGAAGAGAGTTTGCAGGTTGCTAATATCCCAGGGTGCGAGAATGACCCATTCTCGCAGGCTGACTTAAGCTAGGGTGCGATCTTCTCACACTGTGCTACATAGCTAGGGTGCGAACTTGCTCTAAAGCTTGGAAAAAGATGAATTCTCGATGGTTCTAGAAGGGAATCGTCTAGAAGAATGGGTTCGCATTCGAATGGTTATCCTTGTACTGGATTCCATGATATTATGGGATCATTCTTATCCAAGTAACCATCTCATTCTCTCCTATATATTGATGGAATTCTCATGGAAAAGGTTAAGCAAGATTCATTGGAGAATTGGTGAAAGAATTGTGTGAAGGACTTAGCTTGAAAAGGAGCTTGGAGACTCTAGCAAGTCTATCAAGAGGATTTGATCTTCTTCATACAAGGATTGAGAAAGTGTGTGTGTTGGATCCAAGAGCCACCGAAAGGAAGCTTGCGACATCAAGGCGATCAAGTTGTATCTTCTACTTTTGATTAATATGATACAGCGACATGTCCTTTTCCCATAAAGTCATTCTCACTTTATTGTGTAATTCCTTGATCATACACATAAGTTGACAGTTGAATATATTTTTCTATCTTCACTTTGGTTGGTTTGTGTTGTATTGGTCTTGACCTCACGAGAGCATCAGAGCGAAGTGGGAGCAACAGAGACCCTAGGAAGCGATACAAAGGTATGTTACTTGTTCCTCCCTACTAACTAATTCAAAGGTCAAAAATTAGGGAAAGAGTCATGTCATGTCCTATTTTGTTCTAGATCCAGGTGGATCTAGGGAGATCAGTTAGTGTCTGCACCTACCGATTATTCTGATAACAAGAAGTTAGATCAAAAAACAGTCAATCGCCTCCATACGAGGACAAGCAGAGAATTCAAACTGAATGCCAACATTAGAGATTTCAATATGGGAGATATTATACTGGACTTAGGCTCCAAAGTAAATGTGTTACCCAAGAAGACATGGTAGTGTATGGGAGAGCCCACACTAGGATATTCATTAGTCCAGTTGAAGTTAGAAAATCAACACAAAGTTCTACCAATTGGAATTCTTAAAGGTGTGACACTAGATTTGGATGGAGTGCGCACTAAGTCATAATTTGAAGTAATAGAGATTGTAGATGGCACAACACCATATCCATCATTGCTTGGAATGGATTGGTAATTTGATAACCAGTACATAATCAATTTGAAGAAAAGGAAAATGACATTTGAATATAGAGAATATAGAGTCATTGTTCCATTAGACCCTTCAAAAGGAGAAAGGTTTGTAGAACACACGTGTCTATATCTAGAAGAAATAAACCAGTTGTACAGAACCAATGCGCGAGAAGAAGATTATGTCAACCCAACTGCAGATGGAGTAATCAGCTGGAGAAGCATCACATCATGTGCTTATGACTCAGATACAATTCTGGAGAATTGGTAGCAAAGATTACATGAAGTTTCCACAAGAAGGTGTGCAAGAATAGACCGCGCAGTAAGATGGATTGGTACAAAGATAAGGGAACCTCCCAGTTTTCATGGGGTAAATGATTTAAAGTAATCTATAATACAATATGAAGAGGAAGTAGGAGAAAATTAGAGGATGTTATCCCTAGATATTGCACTCAAGGCTACACCTGCAATATGGTGGGGTGTGCATAAAGAAATAATTTGGGACTGGTACCAATGTAACTGATTACTGTGCATTAGATTCGACACGAAATAGGGAAGCAATAAAATGTAGAGGTATGATGGGAAAGGGACACTAGAAGAACACTTGGAGAAGTGTAGAATGCAATGTAGGATGACACCACCAGAAGAATGGTCTCATCATTTCATCCACATATTATAAGGAATCCCAAAAAAATTATATTTAGACCAAGAGATGCGCAGAGGTACTACTGAATAGATAGTATTACAACATAATTTTATATTAACCTTCTCATTTGAACATGGGAACCCCAACATTGATTCAACATTGAAGAAGATAAAAGGTATAATATTTATTGATGAACCAGAGGTTGAAATCATGACAGAATATCAACAACAGAACAAACAAACAGTCAAAGAACTATTGTCATGTTATCAGGTTGAAGAATAGGCACCAGAAGAAGATGACCCACGCATGCAACATTCAGATTATAGAAATTGAAGGATAAAGAGAGGTGGAAGTTCCATCTCTGGAATCAAAATTATTTTTTGCATCTATCAAGGTGAATAAAGTCAACATTGGGACAACTGATAATTCTAAATTGGAAAGTAGTGGAGACTATTGGGATGAAAAAATAGTGGAAGGAATAACATAGTTACTATGCAAATACAGTGACATGTTCCCAACAACCTTTATAAAGATTAAAGGAATAATAGGAGAACTAGGAGAGATGAATATACCTCTCAAACTTGAGGCAAGACCTGTTAGGAAGAGACCTTATAGATTGAATCCAGTATATAAGCAAAAATTGAAGGTAGAAATTGACAAAATGTTGGAAGCTAGTATCATAGAACTAGTAGAGAAATCCGAATAGATAAGTCCTATGGTAGTGCAAGAAAATAAACAAGGGGGAATAAGGATCTATGTGGATTTAAGAAAATTGAATGATGCTTGCTTACATGACCCTCTTCCCACCCCTTTCACAAATGAATTCTTAGAGAAAGTGGGAGGCCATGAAGCATACTCATTTACAGATGGATTCTCAGGTTACCATCAGATAAAGATAGCCCTAGAAGACATGTATAAGGATACTTTTTATATAGAATGGTGATCCTACTAGTACACATTTATGCCATTTTGGATAAAGAATGTACCAACCATATTTTCAAGAGTAGTCATAACCGCCTTTAAATAATTCATACATCATTTTTTAGAAGTATATTGGGATGATTGGACTGTATATAGTCTGTTAAAAGATCATGTAGAAGTATTAAGTCTAGTGTTGTAAATATGCATGCAGTGTCAGATATCATTGAATATAAAGAAATGCATTTTTGGAACACCTTTTGGCATATTGTTGGGCCATATAGTCTATAAACAAGTTTTACTAGTGGATCCTTCTAAGATCGTAGTCATTGTCAATTTACCACCACCAAAATCAGTGCGCCAACTGAGAGAAACACTGGGACATACAGGTTATTACATGAAATGCATAAAGGGGGGTATATGAAAATTATTGTGACAATGGAAAAATTGTTAAAGAAGGATATCAGATTCGAGTGCAATGAAGACTATCAACAAGTGTTGGACACCTTAAAAAAAATATGGTCACGGAACCTATCCTAGTATTCCCGGATTGGGAAAATACATTTCATGTGCATGTAGATGCATCAGCCATGGCACTTGGAGAAATTATGGCACATCCATGATCAGTGGATTTAGACCACCCTATAGCCTTTGCAAGAAGAAAATTGTCAGAATCATAGCAAAATTACAACACCAAAGAAAGAGAAGGCTTAGCCATGGTGTATGCACTTCAAAAGTTTAGGCACTATTTGTTGGGTAAACACTTTAATATGTTCATAGATAATTCTTCCCTAAAATATTTAGTCAACAAGCCAGTGTTGGGGGGCAGGATCTATAGATGGTTATTGTTATTTCAAGAATTTGATTTCGAAGTGACATTAAAACTAGGGAATATGAATGCAGGACCTGATCATCTATCAAGAGTCACTAATGGAGAGGAACCTACCAACTTGGAAGAAAACTTCCCTAATGTGCAGTTTTTTTCAATACAAATAGTTGATGAATATTTTGTTGATATTATTGAATACTTAAGTACATGGATCGCACCACAATAATTTATCACTGCTCAGAAGAAAAATATGGTATTCAAAGATGTAGACTATCAACTGATTGCAGGACACTTATATAATATGGGCATAGACAACAATTTTAGAAGGTGTGTATTAGAACATGAAATGCCTATAATTTTGGCAGAATCTCATGAGGAAATAGCTAGACGAAATTATGCAAGAAAAGCTATTGTGTTCAAGGTATTACGCATAGGATTATGGTGGCCAACAGTCCACATAGATTCTAAGTAATATTGCTAGATATGTGATGTTTGTCAAAGAGTGGGAAAACCCAACAGAAGGGATGAGATGCCCGTAAGACCACAAGTAACTTTGTAGGTATTCGAAAAATGGGCAATAGACTTTGTTGGACCAATCAATCCACTAGTGAGAAGATCAGGAGTGAGACATATCATCACTACGACAGAATATTTAACAAGATGGGCAGAAGTAGCACCAGTCAAATACTATAGCGCAGAGACATCAACACACTTCTTGTTTGAGCAAGTGATCACCAGGTTTGGTTGTCCAAGAATTTTGATGAGTGATCAAGGATCTCACTTTATCAATAGTAATATCAGAGCTATGATTGAGTATTTTGAATTCTATCACCAAAAGAGTACACCATACCATCCCCAGGCAAATGGAACAGTAGAAGCCTTCAATAAGATCCTGGAGAATTCTCTGAGAAAGATATTCAATGTCAATAGGAAAGATTGGGACTTGAATACTAGAAATACTATGGAAATACATGAATACATGTAATAAGTTGACAGGAAAGACACCATTTAGGTTGTTATATGGGAAGGAAGTAGTAGTACCATTAGAATTTGTGGTACCCATTCTTCATGTAGCAGCAATTACTAACATGGAGGAAAGAGGCGCAATAAAGGAAAGGTTAAACCAAATAATGGAGATGGAAGAGGATAGGATTCTGGAAGGAGTTCAACAAGAAGTACATAAACCTAGAGACAAAGCCTGGCATGATAGACATATCAAGAGGAATAGTTTCAAGGAAGGAGACCTAGTCTTTCTCTATGACACTAAAGTTTTTCAACACCCTGGTAAGTTTAGATTGCATTAGCTAGGTCTGTATGAAGTAAAGACAATCAAAGATGGGGGATCTATGTAGTTAAAGGATCTAGAAAGAACATAATTGAAGGGAATGATCAACAGGAGTCGACTAAAATTGTACAGGGATAGTCGACCCACCAACAGTTAAAAGTTACAGCATAGTAAGAACAACATGTACATAATGTAGTATAGTATAAGCTATGACAGAAAAATAACAAAAAGACATAAAAAGGAGAAAAAGAAGGAAAAGAAGGAAAAATAAATACAAAAATAAAAAAGAAAGAAAATACAAAAATAATGGAAAAAATCACTCGCAGTTGTTACTACAAAAAACATTAGAAGACAATGCACAATAAAAATTGGAGTCGGGGCAAATGCACACAAAAAGTGAAAATTGAATATGATCAGTTATATAAAAGGAGGAAAGAACATGATTATTCAACACTTAGTGAATTTGGATCTCAGAGCGAGAAAAATATTATTTGCCCTAGATATCAATTCATGAAAGAGAAATCAAGGTTGTGAAAGTTGGAAAAAAGGAATCCACCAAAGTTTGGGTCTCCAGGAAAGTTCGTCCAAATTACTCAACCAGGCCAAAGGCGCAAGGAGAGAATACAACAACCAGAGCATGTGGTAGAGTTGGAG
The DNA here is from genome assembly GCA_009831015.1 of Picea engelmannii. Taxonomy (NCBI): domain Eukaryota; kingdom Viridiplantae; phylum Streptophyta; class Pinopsida; order Pinales; family Pinaceae; genus Picea; species Picea engelmannii. The sequence goes on from ML782040.1 coordinate 153,584, forward strand.
GATGTTACCACCTTGGACCCAGAATATATTATCCTGATGCAGGTCGAGGAAGATATCCCTACAGTGTAGCAAGGTGAAATAGGGAATATTTTTGGGGCCCAGAACAAAATTTCAAACCCTAACCTCAAGACACCCACAAATCCCGACGAAACAGTGGGACCGTGACAGTCCCAGGAACATGAAGAGGTGTTGATGGAAGACATCACCGACCGGCCAGATTCTATAGGTGAAGAAGAGGGCATAGAAGCAGTAGAGGCCATCACATATGTTGTGGGATAGAAAAGAAAAACACTAGACTCCTTGGATATTTCCCTCTCATTTCTCCCAGACTCATTCATCACTATCGATGACATGTTTGGAAAGGTACCCAACTTGAGGTTTGTTGATCACAACATGCATGATGCGACCAAATTTCCATATTTGGTCGAGGAAAACTACTTGATAAACATGGGGGAAATTTGACCCCTAGTTCGACCCGTGTTAGAGCCCACATAGTGGATCACGAGGCTTTACAACTCAGGTATTATAAATCTCTTAGACATACCACATTTTGGGTGCGGCAAGAATGTAAACCTATGTGTCAAACTAGTCATCTTCATCCATTAAGGAATCATGTGGATGTATAGACTAGTGAAGATCGACGTGGCATTGATTTACAATATCACAGGACTTATCACAGTTGGCACGCACCCCAAAGAATACTTAGAAAAAAAGGCACATGAGAAAGAACTGGCAGAACAGGATAAAGCGTAGTTCGATACCACTCGAGGAAACAAAAGCATTGTCATAAAATATATTAATGAAAATGAAACAAGGTTCACCAGCAAAATAATGGCATGTAAACTATTAAGGAAGTGTCGCAGAGAGGAAGCACCAACAGTTGTCATTGCAGTGGCAATGGAGTGCACTAAGGGATTTATGCTCAGTTGGGTGTCGTACCTACTGAACCAATTCCTAATAGATTTTTGAGATGCGCAGGATAATGGGACTGAGTTCCATTATTCTTGGTCAATAATATTGATAGCCTTGGAAGGGTGGAAGGAATCCAAGTTTTTCAACATTCTTGGACATGATGGGAAAGTTTTATGTGGTCAAGTATGAGTCCCTCTAGCAAGAAAAGGACAACAAGATGTAGAATGCCAATAACACGGTGTTTTCCATGATGCTAGAAGAAATCCAACATCAAACAGTGTATGTGTGACGCATACCTATGGAGGTAGCACAGGAGATAGAGGGGATAGCCAAATTCAAGGCCTCTTGGCATCATGTATGGATCCAACCCGCAAGGGATCCCAAGAAGGCGTGGTTGAAAATGCAATATTGCATCATGAGGGAGGAAGTGCAATGGATCATCAAATATTGTCTTGTGTAGTGGCAATCACCAATAGTAAAACCAGCCATGAGGAAAGGTACATTTCAGTCCTCCAAGCCTAAATATATGACCAAATTAGGCTCGTCAGCCCGAACAGGTAGCTTGGATGACAATACTAGGATATCCGCAGTGTGAACCCTACCAAGTGGGAGCAGTGTAGTACCGAAATGACCGAGGAGGACACCAACAACAACAAGGATAGGAATCCAACCATAGATTGGTAAGAAGGCTACCTCACAAGCTGCAGAAGGAACAACCCTGGAAAAAAAAAGTGAGGCGCAACCCTCACTAATAGAAAGGAAGCCCATGTAAGGAAAAGATATGTGCAAGAAGAAACATTATGAGACAGAAGACCCAGACATCACCCTGACATGGGATGATGCATAGCTCATCATGGACAAGGTCCAAGATAGGAGAAAATAAGTGGTCAGAACTGCAGAGGCACAAAGGGAAAAAATTATGGCTAAGCTCCTAGAGGTTCATGAAAACATAGATCAGCTACGGATCCGGCAAGAATCACAGGCCACTGCATAGCCACAGGAGAAGAGAGAGAGGCCACTTGCACAAAATTAAGGTGAAGAGACTATGTAGTTTGTTTTCCATTGTAGGGAAACCTTTTTGGTAACACACTAGATGATCTTGTTCGATCAGGAGACAACGCAAAAACAACTGGAAGAGGTGGAACAAGTCGATATGGTCATAGCACAAATACCTAGAAAGGCCTTATACAGGATACATGTCTGTGTCATGCAATAAGTGCATTCGAGGGCGCATGCGGATGCCACAAATTTAGAGGTGGGTATAGGGGTTGCAGAGATGCTCCAAATAACATGCAACCAATTGACTTCAAAGAAGATGGAAGAGAAAGAATGTGCATACAAACTGGAGCAGGGATTGACAGCGGTGTACAACCACATCCCTAACAACGTGCAGGCGGAAAAGAGAAGTGCAGAGGAGAATATCAACCTCATTGTGAAAAAAATTGATGAGTACAAGAAGGATATCGAGGAAATCAAGGAGAATTTCAATGCCATGACTCTATCTGAGGTCCGAGAGAAGAGGAAAGAAGAACTTGCACTCCAAATGGTAGAAATGGAGAAACAAGTGAGCGCAGTAGTAGAATTGTTTGATAGAGCTGTGCAGCTCTAGACAACACTGGAAGATGATGACCAAGTCCAAAATTGGGACCAGGAAGAAGAAAGACACAACACAGCCATACAAGACCTCAAATAGAGGTAGAAAACAATGAGCATCATAGAGCACCAGAAAGGTACTCAAGATATGAAGAAGTTGCAGTCATAATTGAAAGTAGCTCAAATGCATAAGTAGGAAAGACAAGTGCAAGTGGAACCCCTTCAAGATCAAGCAGTGAATAAGAGAATGACATAATCATAGATAGCGTGCAAATCACTGATCCAGGAATATATCACAACGCAAACAGTGGAGGAACTCACAGAAAAAGTCATGCAAGTTTAGGAAAGAGGAAGGGAACTCGTAGACAAGTTCCAAAGCCTGCCAGAGGCTATTCATGGAGCGCCCACTACCTAGGTGGATCGGGATGAGCCACATGTCAATGTTGGGAGATTATTGGGAATGGGCCTATTTTGAGGAAATACCTAATTTTGAAGGGTAAAACCCAATTTTGAAGAACAACTGGCAGGAAAAGTAGCACGTACGAGGGAAAGTCGCATGAAAAGGAGGAAATCATGCAAGGTGTGAAAGAAGGAAAACCTAACCATGTTAGGGTTAAGGTTTTGGTAAGATATTGTAAAATCTAAGAAGTTCTAAATTAGTATAAATAAGAACCTAGGAGGTCTAGATCGAGGGTCAAGTTTTTGGTTCCAAGTGGTTGTTCAAAGTGGGTGTTCGGTTTTGAGTTATTGTAAAGATACCAAGATAATTTTTGATACAATTTTGTAAGATGGTGAGTTGTAGAAGGGTCAAGTAGGATAGGTATTGATGTTTAGATCATAAGTTGAGGAGCCTGGTGTGATTTAGTCCACCTCACAGAGGTTGTGGAACATTTTTCATGATTGTATGATCGAAATTGTAATGTGCATAACACCATATATTGCAAAAATATAAATAAAAGATCCTAAGAATACAGATCTTTGTGGACGTATCTCAAGAGGGGGTGAACCATGGTAAAACCTATGTTATGTGTGATGTGATTGCATATTTTTATTCTATCAGTAGTTAGATTACGAATGGATGAATGAATATTTTTGTTAGAAATATTAGAATGCATGCATAATCTTAACAGGTGAATATATATAATGAATAATAGGGATAATAACTTGATCAAGGCATGAAGGAGATTAATATAATCCCATATCCCCACTCATTCCTAGACTTCAAGCACTTGAGCATTGCAGTCGCCCATAGAACTATCTTGGGTGAGACTACACAGTATATTCTGTGTGATGGGTTGCCCTCTGGTTTACCAGGAGGACCGACAGTTTTAGAGGGTTTTGTTGGAAACCTGGTCAGATCTGAACCTAGGTCAGCCCAAGAAGTAGTTAGAAAGATTAATAACCAACACTACCTATGGCCACAACTAGACTATCCCACAAGTCTCGTAAAGAGCACATTAAACTTATACATGTATCTTCAACTAAAATTTTAATCTTAATAGATAATAACTGACTTACCAAAATATTGAATTTGTTCAGATGCTTTGTCACCAGTTATCCATCTCTCATCCTTAGGTTATATAGATTCTTCCGTAGGAACATTTTATTTACCAGGGAATTTGACTGATATAAATTCCCCATCTTATCCCATAACTCCTTGGTTGTAGCTTTCCCTGACACATTTAGTAATACTGAATCTAAGAGACACAATCAGATTATTCTCTTCGCCTTTTGATCCAACTTTTTCTAGTCATGTATTTTTGTTCCTGTAGGTATAGTACCTAGATCCACTGTAATCCATTGATCTTTTTCTACCAACATATCTTCCATATTAAGCTTATGTTGGCCCTTGACAAAGTTTTGGGAGATACTTGGTCATATTTGACCACTTTTGGGACTTTGACTCCCTATCAAAGGAAGTGCGCAAGACAAAGAAAAGATCATGGGATCTCGGCCCACTTTGGGTCCTTTTTGGGTTTTGGGGATAATGTAATGGGATTGGGATGTCGGCCCATGGGTTTACCCACGTTTAGGCCCACCTTTTGTAAATGTATAAGTACAAGTCTAGGTTATATAAGAAGAGGTTAAAAAAAGAGCAAAGTTGGTAGCGGATTAGTGCTAAGAGTTGATATATGTGAGAAACTTACAAAGTTGAGTGCAAGTATTGTAAGTGATGAGAAAAAGTATTGTAAGTGTTGAGTGCACAGATTGTAAGGAGGCTTTGTGCTAGATCTACTCGGGGAAGGAGGATCTGGCGAGGTGCGTGCAGATATCTTGTCCTATGAAGAGTAGGATCTTGATAAGATCTATGCTATAAACTAATTGACTGAAGCTAATACAAAAGAAGAGTTGGTGGAGGTATCCCCAAGGTGGAGGTGAACCACATAAATGTTGTGTGTTGTGCTTTGTGCTTATTCTTAGATGTTTTTCATTGCTAAGTTCTTAGATTAGATTGGATATATCTATTCTTTGTTTGTTCTTATGAGATGTGAATGAATGTTAGATCTGATATATATGAAGATGCTTAGTGTTGATCTACTGGAGTTGATCTTTTTTACTCTTGCTAAGTGCTGAAATCTTAGATCTAAGTGAATGTTGTGATTCTTTGTACCTTCTATGAAGTATAATAAGGAATGTATATTGATCAATGACCATGCTAAGTGTTTTCTAAGTGTTGAAATCATAGACGTGTGTCCTAGCTAAGGTTGCAGACACATGAGTCTTGCAACCACCCTTGCCTCTACCTCAGGTGAGACTTCATCTGCTTCACAGGTGTTGCCGAAAGGGCCGGTAGTTAGGGTTTTGTTGGTGCATTGTTGTAAGAGTTGAACCCCGAGTTTTCCCCTATGCCAAAAAATGGTTCCGTTCTCGGGGCTGGAACTATGATTGATGGGAACTGAGAAAGAAAATATTTGTGCAAAGATTCGGTCTATAAACCGTGAAATATGTGTGCGTAGATTTGTTTCCCTAGTGCGCAGATTTTCATTCGACCCATGAAGATTTGTGCTAAAAAGAGAAGGCCAGATATGAAGAAAAGAAGCAAGATCTAAAGGCTTTGTGCTCTAAGAAAGGTAAAAGTAGAAGTTTCTAACGAAAAAAGGTTAGATCTATAGAAAAGAGGTAAGATCTGTAAGCTTTGTTCTCTGATAGAGGTAAGAATAGTCAAAACATTTTAGATCTGGAAGCTTTGTGCTCTGCAAAAGTAAAATAAGTGAAAATTTTTGTTTCTAGAGTATGGATCTAGGTATGTTTGATAGATTTTTTCCTATCTTGAAAACTAGGGTTCTGATAGATGAAATAAAGTTTGATATGAATAGATATAATAGATATGTTATACCTATGCATAGAAAGAATGTCTGGACTAACAAGCAGATGCAGGATCCTCGAAAGAAATTTTTGAATGCTAGCTACCATAACCCTAGTGTGAAATACAAAAGAGGTTGGGGGTCATTTAAAAGAAAGAGAGGATTAACCCTCTGTTATAGTTGCATAATACTAGGACATCTTGTTAAGGAATTCCCTGGTGGAAGACCTAGTTGTCTCTATTGCAAATCTTCGGACCATGAAGTATTAGATTGCACTAGAATGATTGCTAAAATTGAAGGCATGAATCTGAAAGAAGAAAACCCTAAGGCAGATCCATAAATAACAGAACCCCAGAGAGAATCAGACAAGATGTTACTACAGATACAAGACACCTTGAATGATCAATGACATGTTAGATTATCATAGGTATTTAACAAGAAAGAATGCATCGAGGTAAGAATAGGAGACTTTGACATTGACTATGTTCTGGATGAGGAAACACAGGTGAATATTATGACAGAAAGAACTTGGTAAGCTATAGGGAGGCCTATTATGACCCCTTTACTGAGTGGAATAGGGTTATTCAGAGGGAAAATAGTGAACCTATGTGGAAGGCTCAATCAAATATCTATGAATGCTAATGGAACTTCAATAGAAGAAGATTTTGAGATTATCAAATTTATTGAGAACAACACCCCGTTTACTATGTTACTTGGAAATCCTTGGATTGAAAGGGATCAAGACAGAAAGAAGGAAGAATAAAAAAAATTTCAACAATAGAGACAAGATTTAAAAGACTTCATGACCAGAAGGATTGTGCAGTTGATTGAAGAACAATTGAACAGATCGAAGCTATATCACACTAGGAACCCAGATGTCAAGGTTATTAGAACACTAGAGGACTCACAGATGATTGAAGTTTCTATCTCAGATAAAGAAGAGATGTTATACCTAAACCCTAATAAAGAACCTCAGCAGCGCGAAGTAACTATATCCAAGGAAAATAGGAACCAGAACGGGAAAAGAACTACTAAGACGAAGCTCACTGGAAAGAAAGATAGAAAGTTAAGTAAGAAGAGGGCAAAGATTGAAAAGTTGCAGAAGATTCCAAATAGAACATCGCAGAAAGAAAAATTGCATAATGGGACCTTCGCTGAGATATCCGAACAGTGACCTATGGCACTTCATCCTGAAGAAGTGATATAGTTGTTGGACCGATATACCTGTTCGACTTCCACCCCGAATGGATAGAAAAGAATTAAAGGATCATCACTAGACCATTGGACCTCACCATAACGGACAGATCAACGTTAATGGAAGCTTCATCCCCATTGCAAGTATATTGTTGCCGAATTTCTTACTCAGTTCGTCGTGCCATGCATGAAGAACAATTTTGAAAACTGAGAATTAGAAGCCCGCAGAATAGTAGTTGTATACAATGGTCATTGCGATCTGGTTGGTCATCCTACTACAATATATGAGATCATTGTGAACCCTGACTAATTTTTCTTTCCGAGCGCGTATGTCCGATGAATTTAGCGTAGCCAAAGAATCTGCAAGAGAGGTACTCGCTAGCCTTAGAACTGAAACAGTCATGTCAGAATGAGGGTTGTCTATAGGTTTACATGCATCATCAATGAGAGGAGTGCAAGCCTCCCCATCGATTTCTCAAGAAGGAACATCCTGAGCCGGCTCAAAATGTAGAACCAAACATAAAGATGATATGGCCAATGTGAGGTTGGTTCCATCCATCCTACCTGCTTACATACCACCTCTGAGCAGTGTGATCAATAGAGACAGCGTTCCTAGAGACGTTGAGTACACTCTAGTCATCGTGTACCTACCGAAAGGGGTACGCGCAGTCTGCATAGATCAAGAGAAGATTGCAGCATTAAATTTCAGTGACTTCAACCTGGGAGATCGTAAAGTCTACAACATGATTTCCCTGCACAAGTACCTAACCAAAACGAAGGGCAGTAACTCAAAGCTCATTCCTCATCAATGGACTATGAACCTCGCGCAGTCCACTCTATTGAACGTCATGAAGATCCCACATTTCATACGTCACCAAGAAGTCAATGCATGTGTTAATATACTCCTGGAGAGCTACCACTAAGGATACCTATCATTGAACCATCGTGTCACAGTTGATCCAGTGCTGATCAATAGGATCACAGGTCTTAGCATGCAGGGCCCTGATCCCCAAGACTACTATCCTAGAAAGACCACGGATCGAGCTCTTGCTCAGATGATCAAAGAATCTTATGGTGATGTTGAGAAAGGAGCGTGAGGCTACAAGGTAGCCTCTATTCATAGCGACGTAGTGCACCTTGCATGTCAGCTAATCGTAGAAAATCTCGTTTGCAAGAATCAACCCATGCAAGTATCCGACTTTGTAGTTATCCTCACAAGAAAGTGTGCAGAGGGGCTACAGATGAACTAGGCGAAGTACCTGGTGAATGAAATAGAGATCAACTGCAAAGAATCCCAGGATCAACGACATGAATTCCATTTTAGCTAGCTCTTGTTACTTATAGATTTCATTGCATGGGAGCTACCAGAAGATGCAACTTTCCCATACCTCAACTCTTTTGATCCCTTAGCTACGAATTTCAGTACCTTATGGTGATCGAATGATATGTGAAAAAAATGGAAATCCAATACCGTATTCCATGCCTACTACAATCAGTTGAAGTGTGCCATCCAGTCTGAGCCTCGGATAACCCTGAATATCCTCTTCAGGTTTAGGACCTTAATGAAGTTCAGTGCAGACCGCCACTTCATTTACATAATAGCATGCATTGATGAGAACAAAGAGTAGTTACAGTCTTATTATAAGATGATAGAAGAAGACCTAGAGGAAATTACCAAGGAATGGTTGACATACCTCCTTGTTTCAGCAGACCTCATAGAATTGTTTGACATTGACATCCCAGAAGCTACACAGGATACACATGGGCCCAGTAAGACGAAGAAAATAATGAAGATGAAGAAGGATGAGGAAATATAGGATATAGACAACATATCTATAAGGACCACATCCATTACACCGGAGCAAGAAGGTAATGATGAAGAAGTCGAACAGAGACCAGAGGACAAAGAGGACTTGTCACAGAAAAGGAAGGTTTCACCTCTGAAACCTTCCTCCTGGAAGAAATCCAGAACCCCTGTAACCAAGATGAAGACCACACTCACCCCATATGACTTCAATTTTCTCCTCGCAACTATGAATGAAGCTATAGAAGAAATAACAGAAAAGTAGGAAGCCAAGCAAGAGGCAATGTACAACAAAATTTTGAGCGAGCTCCAAGGAGTGTAGAAGGCACTTCGGTCTAGCCACATAGTATCCACTGTTCCCCTTCTAGGAGGAACAACAGAAGAAGGAATTGAACCAGTTCAACTTCGCAAGATTGCTTCCACAGTCGAAGCATGTCTTCGAAAAGAACAGGAAGAAACCGCACAGGCCACCCAGGCCTTAAAGAAAGAACAAGAGGAAATCATCGAGTAGTGCCAAGCTACGCAACAAGAGAGGGATGCTCTCCAAGAAAAATTGGAATAAGATAGAGCGAAGATCCAAAAAGAAAAGGAGCAGTTGCTTGTGAAGTGGATCAGGATCGAAGAAGCAGCCAATAGAGCATTTTTCTCTGTGACCGGCTTAGAGCAAAAAATAGAAGAACCCTTAGAACGCCAAGTGATGAAGCTTGTTGTAGTTATTCAGCAACTTCAACAAAGAGTCGTAGAATTAGAGCTTCATACCATACCAAGTACCCCACAAGAAGAGTGCGACTAGTGAGAAATGACTTCCCAAAGCACAGTAGAAAGGATTAAAGCACTCATTGAAGAATACAAACAATTAAGTAATAGAAGTGCATAGATACATGAGAACCTAATCGAGAATCCTGAATTGCACAAATTGGAGTCACAGCTCTAGGAGGCGAAGCATGAAGCTGAAAAGCTACAAGTGCATCTAAAGCCCCTATCACCCATAGAGAAAATGAAATGGTCTCACGAGTAGTGCATAGCACAATAGAAGATCCAAATAATCCAAAGAAAGATAATGGAAATAACTCAACAACTTCAACCTTTGCAGGATAAGGCATGTCAGCTATTTATAGAGATCGTGAACCAAGGAACAGAGCTGGAACAGGTTGTGAATTCATCATAGCAATGCCTAGAAGGGTCGGTGAATGTCCCACTCATCCAGGAGGTCACCAAGCAAGAAGCAGTTGCAATGCAGCAGGTCAAAGAAGATCGAGCCAAGCTTGAGGCATTCGAAGCAGAATTGATCAGACCTGAGTGACTCAGGGTGAGTCACAAGTGAGTGTTGGGGGCATGTTGGCCCTTGACCAAGTTTTGGGAGATACTTGGTCATATTTGATTATTTTTGGGACTTTGACGCCCTATCGAAGGAAGTGTGTAATATGAAGTAGAGATCAGAGGATCCCGACCCACTTTGGGCCCTTTTTGGGTTTTGGGGATAATGTAATGGGATTGGGATGTCATCTTGTGGGTTTACACACGCATAGGCCCACATTTTGTAAATGTATAAGTAGAAGTCTAGGCTATATAAGAAGAGATTAAAAAAAAAGTGAAGTTGGTAACGACTTAGTGCTAAGAGTTGATCTATTTGAAAAACTTGCAGAGCTGAGTGCAAGTATTGTAAGTGTTGAGTGAAAGTATTGTAAGTGTTGAGTGCACAGATTGTAAGGAGGCTATGTGCTAGATCTACTCGGGAAAGGAGGATCTAGCGAGGTGCACGCAGATCTCTTGTCCTATGCGGAGTAGGATCTTGATAAGCTCTGTGTTGTAACCTGATTGACTGAAGCTAATACAGAAGAAGAGTTGGTGGACGTAGCCCCAGGGTGGGGGTGAACCACGTAAATGTTGTGTGTTGTGCTTTATGCTTATTCTTAGATGTTTTGTATTGCTAAGTGCTTAGATTATATTGGATAGATATATTCTTTCTTTTTTCTTTTGAGATGTGAATGAATTTTAGATCTGATATATATATCTGAAGATGCTTAGTGTTGATCTACTGGAGTTGATCTATTTTACTCTTGCTGAGTGTTGGAATCTTAGATCTAAGTGAATGTTGCAATGCTCTATACCTTATGTGAAGTATAATAAGGAATGAATATTGATGAACGAGCATGCTAAGTGCTTTCTAAGTATTGAAATCACAGAGTTGTGACCCATCTAAGGTTGCAGACACCTAAGTCTTGCAACCACCCCTGCCTCTACCTTGGGTAAGACTTCATATTCTTCGAAGGTGTTGCTGAAAGGGCCGGTAGTTAGGGTTTTCTTGGTGCGTTGTTGTAAGCGTTGAACCCTGGGTATACCCTTGTGCCAACAACTTCCACAACACAAAAATTTTCCCATTAAATTTCTTGATCTCTATTTTTGAATTGCTTGTAATTTATTTTCACTTGAAGAATCAATACCACAGATCTCCCACTGTAACAAGTCTTATCACAGTCCTAAGCCAAAACCATGACCATGAAGGAATCCCCCTGAAGCCAATAATTTCTCTGATACCAAATGTGGATTTTAACCTTGTACAATTATTTATTGCAAGAGGATTTTCAATAAAAGAACATAAAAGATACAATGGAAAATACACACATTACACATAGATTTTTCCTTAGAAACAAAAAATGGGAAAACCATCATATTCTATATTCATATTCACATACATTGTTTACAATAAAATATGCATATAGGATATTGTAGCATCCAAATCCTAATCCAATAACCCGGATTATTCAACAACCCTAATTCCTTAACCAGAAATAGAAAACCATTGGCAAAAACCATGTGTTGAAACACCACTCAGAAACGGATGAAAAAACCCACCATGCAAAGAATATAACACATACCCAACATTTCCATCCAACCAAAAGTTAAGATATCAGTTTGTACTAAAACTATGGACCATGTTATTATACAGTTCCTATTTAAAAATTATATAATCATCATAATCATGGATGATACAAACCATTGAACCTAATTATAAAAGGAATGGAAATGTAACCTATAATACTACATGAGATAAGGTATTTGATGGGGAAATAACAATGCTGCTTGCTTTTGTCCTCTCAATATTGTGGTCACCTACTAATTTCTACTGGATATATCTAGTTTTGACAAGTGACTATGTCAGTGGTTTCCATTATGATATCTAGTTAGTGAAATTTCTAAAACCCAGTTCACTTTAAACCAATCAAATTTACTTTTAACTAATTATTCAAGGTTTTCTTCATAATAAATTAAATACATAGTAGAAATAAATTACCAAGAAATGAAAGTAAAAGAATAAAACAATCACATCACAGTAGACACTTATTTTTGAACAATAGTCCCTGGAAAAACCCAAGATGGGAAAACCGGTGCAGTAGATCTAAGGATTTTATTATTTCTGAGCAGAAAAATATAGAGATTTGTTACAAAGTAAAGAAGCCTCTACCAACATTTGAATAAATTTAGAAAAACCCTCTCCAATATAATCGTACGGGCTCTCTAGACCCTCCAAAACAAAATCAGAATGAAATAGTAGCTAGAAGATGAGCCTCTGCGTGATTTTATGTCCCTCCTGCATCACCCCTACATCACTTCATACGACCCTACCAGATTTGAATCTTAGCCTTTATGATTTGGTGAAGATATAAGTATATCCACCTTCTATACTCTCCTTTGTTCTCCTACAAAAATATCACCTGCAAATATGCAATCGATATCTCTCTCCAGTCAATCTCTCTTCTACTTGTGCGCCCCCTTATCCCAATCGATCTCTTTATTCTTCATTGAGAAAGTAAAACCCTAAACTCAAAAAGGATGGAGGGATGAGATCAACCCTCATCCTCATGATGATATCAATGGTAAATATTAAAAGACCACAAATTAAATTATTTTTCACTTTAACTTAAGAAAAAGTACTCAATAATGTCAACTGAAGATTATAACCCATCAACAGTTATTTTCCTAATTTAGACTTAGGAAAACATTTAATTAATCAACTCATCCTAAGTTTCATTGTCCTCCATCATGCTAGGACATTATAATTATGATGGAAGACCTTCCTTGCTTCAATTTAAACACTCGCTCTTAGCGAGGAAGGGATTATGTCTCAACCCCATATGATCTCTGAACTTCTCGAACTTTTGTTTGCTCAGTGCCTTGGTAAAAATGTTTTTCATCTTCTCATCAATCTGTGTATAGTCAAGCCTCATGGATCCTCTATGTACACAATCCCAGATGAAGTGATACCTAATATCAATGTGCTTACTACAATCATTAAACATTAAATTCTTAGAGAGCTTGATGCAACTTTGATTTCCACAGTGGATCACAGTAGATTCTAGCTCCTTCCTAAACAATCCCAAAAGTAGATTCCTAATCCACAGTGCCTCACATGATTCCAAGCTAGCATCCATGTACTCTTCCTTATCATATATTAATGTTATTTATTTCTTCTGCCTACTAAACCAAGAAATTATGCTCAATCCAATGTTGAAACAACAACTTGAAGTACTCTTTCTATCCTCTGCACATCCTGCCCAATCAACATCTTTAAATCATGCTAATGTCACTCCACCATTGTACTCATACAATATATTGTACTCCATTTTCCCTATGATATAGTGAAGCACATTCTTTTTATCAATCCAATGTAATCTTCGAGGGTCCACCATGAATTGACTCAAAGAGTTTACTGCAAAGTTGATATCCTTCCAAGTATTGACCGGATACATGAATGACTGAACCAATTGGAAATAGACAGTGGGATATGTTAGCACTAGGAGTCACCTTCATATTGCATGGAATTCAAGCCAAGTACCCATCAAGTTAAAAATGAATGTAAGGGTGTTTAAAGGGTCAAATGGAAAAGGACTCAAGTGATAATGTTCTAAATCAGATAACAGGGCTAGCATACACCAGCAATTAAGGTCTTGGCTAATTTCAATCAGCATTTTGGGAATACGTATGAATAGAGGGAAGAATTGAATGAGAGAAGTGTAGGGGCTTATGTAAACATCAATTCAACAAGAGCCTAAAGAGGAAAGCTTCTTAACACAAGATCTTCTTGAACTAAGAAACTAAGGAAGCTAAATAAACATCATGATAACATAATGAACAAACATCCATCATAACATCACCACAATCATTCATGTGAATCATTCAAAGAATGAACATTTAGCATTAGAAGCAAATATACTAAAAGAGGAGATGATTTATATTAGTCAAAAAGTCTTAAGTCCAGTACATCACTAGATCACAGTTACTTCATCAAAATATTACAGTATAAGGGAGCCTTTCTCAACCATCAGAACCTAAAAAAGAAAATGATCTATCTATTTATAAAAAAAGGGAGGCAATAGTTGGAGGTATGATTTTTCCCCCTTCCCTTAAAAAACTCTAAACATTTATTTTATCTAACAACTTATCTAACTGTATATGCTATAAAACAGAAAAATGTTTGTGACTAATCCAACTGAAATTCAAACTAAATTGATTCCCTTTTGATGCGCAACTCCTTGTTTGTCATTTGTCCTTCAAGGCATGTGGTTGTCTTCATAATGCCAGTTGTTTCTTCTCCATCCTTCTTCATCATCAATTTATCCAAAATTTGTTAGCTTGGTCCTCCTAGATCCCTGGTCTTCATTGGAAACTTCCTTGGGTAGCAAAACTAGGTAGCACACTACAAGGAGAAAAGGTATCACTTGTAGGTAGCATCATTGTGCTGCATATGTGTAGAGACTTTGCTCTCTGTGCAATATTAGGTAGTGGCTATAGGTAGCACCTCTATGTTGTGCCTCTGTGAAATATTTGGTAGCACCATTAGGTAGCACCTCTGTGTTGCACTTGTGTGCCAATTATTTTCCCTCTGTGAAATATTAGGTAGCGCCATTGGGTAGCACCTCTTCTAATACGTCTGTGTGTAGGTTTTGGTAGCATTACAAAAATGCAGTGCCTTCAATACTTGAACATGTGCAACGTAATTTATGGTTTTTCATGATGACAAAACCATTTTAATCAAGAGCCTTGACTGCACAATAGGTAGTGCCTTCTACCAATGAGAAAGCTAGCACTTAGAAAAATCCCAAAACCCAAATAGTTAAGTGCTTAGAATCCTGTATAGATGGCAGAGATAATATTTTCATATTAGTTAACCCTCCCAAAAATATGCATCCTCAAAAATGGGACTTACCCTTACCAGCTATTTTTTCATTTTGACACTTAACCTCATACTCTTTCTGGTAGAAAGAGGATCTTCAATTGACACAATAGAATTCTTCTTCTTAGCATTGACAGGCTTCTTTGGTGTAGTTGTGCTCTCCTTAGTTGTTTTTTTATCATCTTCAATGGAAGCTTCAACCAACACCTATAGATTTCTTTGGGCTACCTCATCTTGAAAATGCTTCAGCTCTGCCTTTGGCTTCCTGTTCTGAGATTGGAAGCCTATGTTCTTCCTGTAGAGATTCCTTAGTTGTCTATGAAGGGGTTGGGCCCTCCTTTCTCCAAATATTTCCAAGTCAAGGGTGTGACTGTAACCATCCATGAGTTCTTTCATCTGAGCCAATTTGACCTTATTTTCTGCTTTAAGACAAGCTATATCTTTTCTTACATCTCTAAGTTGCTTGATAAGTCTTTTGTAGGTTTGACTATTAGGAAGAACAATGGCATTTACAGTCTCACTAGGCTTTTTCTTAGACTCCTCTTCCTCCTGCATGGTAAGTGGCTTGTTTACCTCATGAGGTTCCTTGATGACTTTACTTTTATTCTTATTTCTCAGCACAGAGGTTTCATATTTTCTTTCAATGGGTTTCTCAATTCCTTTCTCAGAGGTTGTATCTTTACTCTCCAAAGGTTTTTTAGTACCTTTATCCTTACCCTTATGTACAGGGGTTTCTTGTTTCCCTTCAATAGGCTGAGAACTACCTTTACCCTTCTTCCTCTGAATAAGGGTTTCTGATTTTTCCTCCACAATATTTTGATGCTCTTACCCTTATTCTTTTGAATAGGGGTCTCAGGTAAGGATTGCTCTTTGAAAACCTCCTTAGGAATTGATGACCTTGTGAAAGGTCTTTTGCCTCTGATTTCAACTATTGTAGGAGAAGAGGGAAAGAGGAGCTTCTTCCCTTTCTTGGATGCAGATTTGGTATAAGAAGGAACCTCTTCTAACCCTACTGGAGGAGGTGGTGAAAAATATTTGTGTGGAAAAGGAAAAATGTCCTCCGCGGCCTCTGTGACCTACTTGTTAATCTATGGAACTTGAATAGGGGTTCTTCCCTTTCTCTTCCTACTAGTCCCTGCTTCAGAAGTACCGGTGGGTGAAAAATGAATTTTCTTATATGATTGAGGAGTTGGTGCTAGATCCAACTTGAAATGAGAGGTAACTACAAAATGTTCCCATGAAACCTCTTTCTTACCCAATTCCTCAGAGACTAGCATTATGATTAATCCAGAGTGGAAAAGGCTAGAATCCACATCCTTAGATTTGTCTTGAACCCTATTTGACATTTTACCTATGCTTCTTAGTAGGTAATAGGGAATATTCATCTCAATCTTACCAGTAAAATGAAGCAACAACCTTATGTGGTAATGGTACAATGTGTTAAATCTCCCTTCACAAGTAAAATATCTCTGTATGACCTTCAATAATTTGTCAAACTGTTCAACCAAATGACTTCTTGGCATACTCTTAGACAATTCATTGGCTTGATATTCAGGTTTAAAGAGATCCTTAGCAAAGGATGAACTCAAAACCATGGCCTTGAACCATTTTTCACCTGTAATGGGGATCCCTATTGCAGCTGAGATAGAGGCTTCAATTACCTCAAATTACAAATCCCCAACCATGGTTTTCCTACCATCAAAATGTAATGCAAACTCTTTTGCTACCTCTAGGTGGACTCTCTGCATGTTCTGACAGAAAGAGAGGCACCCTACTCTTTGAAAGGCCTCTCTTTCCATGGGCTCTATATAAAAAAGACGCATGTCCACTAGTTCTGTCCTAACTATCATGCCTCCTTTGTGTGCCTTATTCAATTTAGGGGTCTCCTTGACTCAGAATGAGGGCTATTGAAAGGCTTAAGGGATGGTAATCATCAAGAAATATTTGAATGGGGTTTCAAATATACAAGGTTGGCCCTATGCAATTGAGTAAAATGTTTGATTTTGATATGAAAGGAGGCAGGGGAAGCAGCGAGAGGTTAAGCAGCGCCTCTGGGTAGCACAATGCATACGTATAGGATAGACTAGTCAAGAGCTTGCAACTTTAATGGCTAAGGAAGGCAACACTAATCTGACTCATATATGGGCCATGAGGTTTACATGTCTAAAAAAGAGAGGAGGTGAAGCTATCATACAATGATGGATCCTTTACCACTGTGCAAACTTAGAAAACCAAAACCCTAACACAAACTTCCTGTAAAAAGTTAATATGCAGAGGAGGCAGCACAGAATACTTGTGGAGTAGACACCTGTTGAGATATTCAACGCAATCTTAGGATGAAATTTGAGATAACTTCGGCCTTGGAATCTTTCTCAATATCGGATTTGGTTGACATGCAGTCTCCTAATCAAAACTTATGAATTTACACAATGCAACATTGTTGAGTCTTTCAAATTAGAAATCGTTACCAAAGATAATAAATGCAAGATATTTGAAAGCATATTTAACCGACTTCTGGAATTGAAAATAAGGGACATGACATCAGTCGTGGCAATCATGGCTCAGGGTGGAAGTGTGACGAACGTGATAGGTGCTACAGAACTTCTTGATGAATACATAGCGCATCCACTTCAAAATGTGATTAGAAAGGTAAGTGAGGACGTTGAGGTATGACTATGAGGTCATGAGTGAGGAGAGAGGAGTGTCACATCAATCTATACATGGGAGGGATCGACCTTGGGACAAATCATGGAGGGGACCAAAATAAAACATAATCTAAAAATGGTTTAAGGATCAAAAATCAATTTGAGGATCAAATTAGAGCTAAGACTCAAAAACTTTAATCATCCAAGGGGTCCTACCAATCATAAATTTTAAAGGGATGAGACCTTAAAAGAAAAAATTAAAATCTAAGGCTTAAAAAAAGGATTGCAAACAAACTAAAAAGACCCAAGGCAATTTAGTGTGATAATAGGGTCTACTATCTTCGAATCTGATGCATCAATATTCCTCCGATTTGTGACTAGATGTGTATACATGGGCCTACAATCCATTATACTAAAACTACACAATATCTCTACTGCATACTTCCCTTTTCCAATGAAGAAACGCCCATCCATATGCCAAACTTCCAACCCCAAAAAATAGTGCATCAACCCAAGGCCTTTCATTTCAAATTATGTTGCAAGTTTGACCTTGCAATATTCTATCCATTTCTCATCTTGAGTGAGAAATATGTCATCTACATATAGTACTAGTATAGGAGGCTTCTCCCCTACAAGAAAGTATAAGTTTCAATCTGCCTCACCCCAGTGGAATCCCATCTCTCTCAAGTAGTTTTCAATCCTTGAGTACCATGTCTGAGGTGCCTTATTGAGCCCATACAAGGATCTACTCAATATATACACATGCATCTCTTTGTTTCCAACCTCAAATCCCTCGGGTTTCTCAACATATACCTCCTTCTCAAAAACTCCATTGAGGAAGGTGGTCTTCACATCCATCTTTTGAATGCATCAGTTCTTCTCTGCTTCCAATGAAATGATTGCTCAGATTGAAGAATATTTAGCCACGGGAGAAAAAGTATCTTCATAGTCAACTCCCTCTCGTTGTGAAAACCCCTTGGCCATGAAGTGGGTTTTGTAATTTTCCATGCTTCCATATCTTGCATTCTTAACTTTGTATATCCACTTGGATCCAACCACCCTTTTATCCTATGGCCTTGGAACTACCTCCCATACATCATTTTTCCTAAGGGAAGCATATTCCTCCATCATGGCTTCTTGCCACACCTTATGTCATGCAAAACTATCATAACTGGAAGGCTTAGCATTAATGAGTTGGGTCATCAGTGCCATATATCCAAGTCTCTATGGTGGTTTTCTTCATCTGAAGTCTCTCTCTAGAAGCCATACCAACCTATAATCACTAATTGTGGACTTGTACCACTTAGTTCATGGCCTAGCAATCTTCTCTTTGTTAATTGCATCACGTTGTTCATCATCATCATCATCTTGCTCCTGATGATCATGTCCAATAGTATCCCTTTGAACACCTATACTATCTTGTGTATGTTGTTGTGATCCTATATTTTGACTTTGTGCCTCATTTTCTTGGACTCCTGTGCTCTATTCTCTTGGGTCTCTCCACTTGCTGGAAAATATTTTGATCTCCTTAATGTACTTTCCTCCTCGAACTGTACATATATACACACTATATCCTTCCTACATGTAGGCACATAAATTATATAGTCTTTGGAAATATCATTGTAGCCAACAAGTATCCCCTTTACTGTCATGGGATCCATCTTTTTCCTCTTCTCTTAAGGGACATGACAGTAGCATAAGTTTCTCCAGATGCAAAGATGACTCACATCTGGCATAGTACATGAAAATGTCTCCTAAGGTGTATGCTTCCCCAAATTGTGTGGGGACTCCTATTCTGCAAGTATACTACAAAATTGCTCACCTCTACCTATAAAAACAATGGCAGTTCTTGATCATGAGTCATAGCTAATGATGCTCCAACCACAGTCTTTTTATTTCCCTCAACCACTCCATTCTATTGAGGATTGTAAGGAACTGTGAGTTCCTTATTAATCCTTGTTGTTTTGAAATAATCCTCAAACTCCTTAGAGGTGTAATCTCCCCCATTATTCGATCTTAAGACCTGAATATTTCTCCTAGTATGGTTTTCTACTAGAGCTTAGAACTCTTGAAACCTCCCAAAGACCTCATCTTTTGTCTTTAGAAAGTAAATCTAGTTCTTCCTGGAGTAGTCATCAAAAAACAAGACAAAGTATTTGGATCCACTCATTGACTCAACACTCATCGTCCCACATACATCAGAGTGTATCAAATCTAGTACTCCCTTGGACCTATGCTCACTAGATGGAAATAGTTTCCAAGAATATTTTCCCAATGCAAAACCCTTGTAAGGGTCATGCCTCTTAGTTGTAATCTTAGTAAATTCAGTGACTACCTCCCTCAAATTCCCCAAAGCACCAAAATGAATGTGTGTCATCCTCCTATGCCACAACTCACCTATGTTTGTGGTGATACTCACTAATGATCTCCTTGGATGAACCTGTAACTTGTAGACCTTCTCCTCTCAAAACACAATCATTCTTTTTGTCTTATCACTTGACCAACCAGGTATGATGAACACCTTTCCTTTACATAAATTTACCTTATACCCCTTGTCCTCAAGAGTATAGACTAAGATGAGTTTCTTGGTCAACCCAGGAACATATAACACATCGTTGAATCAAAGGGATTTCCTAGACTCCCTCTGAAATGAGTCTATCCCAAATCCTTACGCGTTATAACACCTATCATCCCCTAACTCAATGACTATATTTACGTCTCCCTCATATATCCTAGTAAACCACCCTTTACACCCTGTCATATGACAAGATGCACCACTATCTAAAAACCACATATCTGAAACAGTTGTAATATACATACAGGCTATTTAATAGAAATCCTCCTCAAATGACTTGGAAAAATCATCCACTATTGTTGAAGCTTCCATTTGTGGATTCTTCTTCTTCCTCTCTAGACACCGTGATGCAAAGTGTCCCATCTTGTGACATTGGAATCACTTGACTTTTGATAAGTCAATGTTTTTCTTTCCACCTTTCTTCTTCTTCTTCCCTTTGATTTGCCTGCAAGGGACAAACCTTATTCCTCCTCTACATGATTTCAATATGATGGTCCTTCATGACCAATTATAATCTCTTCTTGCACAAAATCAGTGCACACCACAAACAAAAAACATCCTATGACTTAGAAAATCCATCCAGTGCAATATGCACAAACTCAGGATCATTAGTCTTTTCACCAATTGTTGTAAGTTCATCTTTGGTTTTAGTTATTATGGTAAGATAAGGTATTACACCCTCACCTTTGGCCATCTTGTTCCCACACAATTTCTTGTGTAGAGCCATCACTCTATTTTCATTTTTGTTTTGGTAGACGTCACTTAGGGCTTTCAACATATCTTTTGCATCATCTTTTCCTGAGAGATGTGGGACCACATGGTCCTTTATCCCATCAAGAATTAGTCTCTTTTCCTTAGCCTCACCCTTATTCCAAATGACTAATTTGGTTGCACCTATAGGATTTATTTCCTTGTCACTGACATGACCTAACACATCATTGACTTCCAATATAATTGTCATCCTTTGTTTCCAGGTGGAGTAATTGTGAGTCCCTTGTAGCCTGTATTCCACCCTTAAACTCATGGTCATTTTCTGAAAGTGATATGTTGAAACCCTCATGGCTCAAACCCTACCTCTGATTCTCTTTTATGTTGAAACCTTAGTTTAGAAACCCTAGGCTCAAGAGAATATGATGGCTTCCTTAGATTTGTGCCTAAAAATTCAAATTTATATTGGATATTGAAAACCCACTTGTGATACTGCCTCCTTAACAGTCCTGCTCTGATACCATGTGAAATTTGTAAAACACAATTCACTTTAAACCAATCAAATTTACTTTTAACTGATTATCCATAGTTTTCTTCACAATAAATTAAATATAGAGTAGAAATAAATTACCAAGAACTGAAATTAAAAGAAGACAACAATCACATCACATGTAGACACTTATTTTTGGACAATAGTCCCTAGAAAACCCAAGATGGGAAAATCAATGTAGCATATCTAAGGATTTTATTATTTATGAGCAAGAAAATATAGATATTTCTTACAAAGTAAATCAACATCTTCCAACAATTGAATAACTTCAGCAAAACCCTCTCCAACAACAGCCTCTCTATACCCTCCACAACAGAACCAGGATGAAACAATAGCTAGAATATGACCCTCTATGTGATTGTACGGCCCTCCTGCGTCACCTATGCATCACTCTACATGTCCTTTCCAGATATGAAGCTTAGCCTCTATTATTTGGTGAAGAGATTAGTTGATCCACTTGCTAGACTCTTCTATGTCCTCCTGCAAAACTCTCACCTGCAAATCTACAATCGATCTCTCTTCTTCTTGTGTGCCCCCTTAGTTTAATCTATATTTGTATTCTTCATTGATCAAGTGAAACCATAACCTCCAAAAGGATGGAGGCTTGATATCAACCCTCATCCTCAAGATGAGATCAATTTTCAAGATTAAAAGACCACAACTTAAATTATTTTTCACTTTAACTTTAGAAACATTACTCATTAAAGTCAACTGAAGATTATAACACATCAATGGTTCTCTTCCTAAGTTGGACTTAGGAAAACATTTAATTAATCAACTCAACCTAAGTTTCATTTTCCTCCATCATACTAGGACGTTATAATCATGACAGAAGACCTTCCTTTCTATAATTTTAGCATAGTTATTCAAGGTAGAGGGTGGGGGGAAGAGAGAGGAAAGGGAGGTAAAGAGAGGTAAAGAGAGAAATCCATATGAATCTTTTGTACCTAAATTATCCCCCTCTGCTACATTAACAATGTTAGGCCCATAGACCATATTTTTGATATTATTCTTATTCATGAGAAAATTCATGAATGGGATGAATCCCATATACATATTTCATGTGGCATGGAATGGCTCCATCCCATGATAACCATCCCCTCCAATCTAAGGGTGTCGATTGTATAAATATGGTTGAAGGTTCTCACAAGAATAGATGGCACAGTGGGTAGGAGCTGGTAGAGAGAGGGGGGGAGGTAGAATGAGGGGTGTTGGAACACATATATATTTCTAAACTTTAGACTTTAAATAGATTCCATTTCCATTTAAATAAAAGCAACACGCGCTTGATTTTCCACCGTCGAGGAAGTCCTCCCTTTGATCAAATGACACTAATCTCTTAGGATTTATGGAGCCGCCTAATCATTAAAAATGTCAAATATCTGTAGAATACTTTGGAGTTTCAGGTTTCAGAGTTTCGTATTTCAGGCGTTTCAACATGCCTCACTTTCAAAGTCCCGATATGCAAAAAGCGTTCAAAAACCCCAAGTCACAATACATGTATACCCCCTAATATATGACGTATCTTTCTGAAAAATGACCTGTCAGGATTTTAAATGAAGTTAATTAACCAAACACATGAAGTGACGAATACTCAAAAGGAAACTAAAACCCAATTAGAAAATCGAATAATAGTTTCGCGATTTCGGAAATCAGGTCTTCGCCATCTATCGTCTCCCAAATTCTCGAAGCCCGAAATCCCAAAATATCTTAAGAGTTAAGCCAAGTTAATTAAGGATTAAAAATGATTAAATACTAATTAATCACATCGTGATTTCTCATTTCGGATATCCTCCCTCGAGCATTTTTCAATATCCCGAAGCCCGAACTCCCAAAATGTCTTAAGTGTTAAGTTGGGTTAATTAAGCATTAAAAAAGGATTAACGATTAATTAATCACATCATGATTTCTCATTTCGGGGATCCTACCTCGAACGACTTTCAATATTTTTAGATATGAAACCCTGAAATATTTGAGGTTAAACACAATTATTTAAAAGGGTTAAACATGATTAAAGTTATTAATCACATCGTGATTTTGCGTTTCAAAAATCATATCTTGAACTGTTATAGGATATCCTGAGATCCAAAATTCCGAAATTTACTTAACAATAAGTGAAATTAATTGATACATTAATGACGATTATCTCGTGATTAATTTTTTTCCAAATCATAACTCGGATAAATTCAAATTCCATATATGTTGTTCCTGATCGTGAACCACCAGACGTTAATGGCATTAATAATCGATCTACAGAAATCATTTAGAATAAGATCTCGGAACACGACATAAATATTTTCATTAAGGAAAGTAAATACATTGTCAATGAAGGTATGCATAAATTGATACTCTTAAGGAGAAAAAGATATTGAAGTTTGAACTCTATTTGTGTTTTCACAGAACAACAAGCTTACAGAGATAATAAGTTTTTGCATTTTCTGTGACAGGTAACACAATGATAAGTTTACTACTATCATGGCTCCGTGAAAAATGGTTAAAGGGACTGGTGAGAGCTCAAGACAAAACACAGATGTCCTCTCAGACACATCACTAAGATATGTGGAGACCATAAAAACCTGGACACAAGTATGTGAGATCCTACAATATGAACTGGAAAACTGTCCAGAAGATTCAGATAATGAGGGGATTGAAAATCAAGCAATGAAGCTCAAATACATAGCTTAATCATAGCTACATAAGATAGCCACGTGACCAAGGCTCATGCCATATAATGACATGATAGGTTGGGCCCTAGAGAATGTTGACGTTGTGACCAGGACCATCTACAATTCACATAAAGTTGTTGTTTGATCCTTCCGACCAGAGCATGTACAGGTGATGTACAAATTGTCCCCAGCATTCAAACACACTTATAATGTCGCTTTCTTAAAGAAATTTGATGAAGAAGAGTGTCCATAAAGTGTAAAGAATTATACCGAATTGATCAAGGATTGGTGGGCTCACCCTGAGAAATTCAGAGCAGACACACATGGCACATACGCCACAAAATCATTAGAATCTCATATAATGTACATGGCCATGATGCTCTATAGAATTTTTGGGAGGGAAAAATCTGCCCACTTCCTATTATCATGGGTATCGATCATGCATGAAGTTTTCGAGGGTTTCTCATTCAATTGGGCCAAGATGCTATCAAATATTTTGGCCATGGAAATCACTGAATATCAAACATTGAAAGCCAAAGGACGACCTACCCCATTTTACATGTCAGCATATCTTATGGACGTTGTCTATTTTATGATTCCTTTTCTT
Organism: Picea engelmannii; assembly: GCA_009831015.1. Classification (NCBI taxonomy): domain Eukaryota; kingdom Viridiplantae; phylum Streptophyta; class Pinopsida; order Pinales; family Pinaceae; genus Picea; species Picea engelmannii. Next base: position 178,318 of record ML782040.1, read on the forward strand.
TTGATGGGTTGGAGCTGGACTCCGACCAGTGTTGAAATAATACATCTTTATCATTCAAATCTATGGAAAGATAACGCGAAAAATTCCTTCTATGAAATATGCAATTATGTGGTGGTACTAATGCACATCGCCATATATAGGCACACACCTCCCAGGATTTCTGACAAAATAGTAACCAATTTGGGGAAGATAGCAGATTGGTACATTGAAGAGAACTTCTCTTATATCAAGGTTTTTGGTTGTTCGGTCCCTCTACATGCCTTGCCCAAGTTTCTACCAGACCTATTGGTGTACGAAGAGGTAGTGTGTCAAACTGTGTTGGGCGGAGTCAGTAAAGAGATAAAAGCCTTGTAGAAAAAGGTATGGAACAACTTTCCCTTGCAGATTGGTATGTTTTCACTATTTGATTTTGGCCATTCGAAAGTAGAGGCCATGGCCCTGGAAGAAATCAGGCTTGTCAATATTGAATTCAAGAAACACGATCCTCAGAAGATCGTGGGAAATCACATGGCATTTTTTAATTTGAAAAGATACAAGCATGAGGATTCTCCACAAGGTGAAATATTTTGAGGAGAGAGATCTTATCAGGAAGTCTTGAGTCGAGTCCAAACTCTAGCTCCATACCAATTGGTCGAATTCCATAATTTCCAAAGGCATAGGAGAAATAGCCTTCTGAAAGTCTTGCAGGGAGAAACCCCCACACCCCCAACTACACAGGAAATAGAGATTCAAAGTTTAGAAACAGGGAGCTCCAGTGGAAAGGATGCTCAGGAAAAGTTGGGGAAAACTGAGGTTTTGAATCAGAAGGGGGACACCACATTTCCAAATCCACCAAGTGATCAAGATAAAGCTCATATTGAGGCCTTGATAAAAAAGGGAGAAGAAGAGCAGTTGTCCACACTAGTAAAATCAGCTACTGACATAGATGGGAAAAATTCATCCACCGAGATAGGCAACCCTATCCAATCTATCACGCATTTATAGTTCAACAGATGGAACCCAAGTGTTGAAGTGGTTTTCATAAAGGATCTTATGCCTATTTTGGATGAATAAATGCCTCCTTCTGATCTCTTCTTAAGTTAGAAAAGGAGGGTTGTGGTAAAAAGAGAAATGTGCCTAAAGGAGGGTGCAACTATCAAGAGACACAGGGTGCTACTTGATGGACAAGCCCTGGAAGAGGTATACTTCACTATAGATGTGGCAGGATCACTGGGATCTTTAACAACAACAAACCAGTATTCTGTCGAGAACCTGAAAGAAAAATTGAAGCAGAAATATCTATTGATAAGTCAATTGAAAAATCAAGTAAATATTGTGGAGTGGAATTTTAGGAGTGATATGAATAAGGGTTTTGAGCAGAGTAGAGCCTATTTTTATCACTCCAGGAAACTCTCCTAGGCTGTAAGTTAGATATGCCTAGTAACTTAATCTTTTGGTAACTGTTTTCTCAATAAAAAGTGTGGGTTTGGATCAAGTTGGAGGACCGAATCATTTCTCACTCAAAACATGCATGAACACATTTGGATGGACAAGGCTTTCAACCACAAATGTTCAGAGAGTTTACAAATAAAGGGATGTATGGAGAAATAATGATTATATTAGTAGAATCACATATAAAACATATATGAATGGCCAATTACAATAATCACATAAATACTTGCAAATTTTAACTTATGAATACAGTGATAAGATGACAGTTATCGGGCATAAACAAGCATAACATGAATATAATATCCAGTTACAAGTACAGAATAGACAAGAAGATGAAATCTGAACAAGTTATGGCAAAAGAAGCTTGTATTACTCCATATGAAAATGAGAAGTTTTGAGTTACATAATATAAAAAAAAAAAGTCTCCAAAGTCGAACCCTTGGTTCATCTTCTAACTTTAGATTTATAGCTTTACAATGCAGTTCTGAGATCCTGAAAACATGGATCAAATATGCTAAAGATAGTAAATCAAAATTTAGTTGCAAAATATGTGGGATGATCCCCAAAAATGAGGTCAATCCCAGATTTCGTGGTCTTCCTCTCTTGTTGAGTGCTGGTGTAGTGCAGGATAGCCTCCCAAGGATGAATGATGACTCTCCAAGAGAGACAAATTTGAATCTGTTGATGTGAGAAAGTGTCTTGATTTTCTGTCTTTGTCTAAGATACCAAAAACCTTTGAAATGCCTCCTCTTTCCATAATCTATCAAAAATAGCTATTGTATTTGTCTTGACAATTCATCAAATGTTCATTCGAAGAGGTTTCAAACCTTTCCAGCTCGAAAAACTTCGATCTGTGTAAAAAATTGATCATTTTGGAAATGACAGGCTTTCGGTGGTTAACTTAGAAATCTCCTGAGCGAATTATCTACCGAAAGTCTCATTTTCAGTGGTTAATGAACAATCATCATGTTTTCCTAATCCACTGAAACTTCAGTTTTGAGAAAACTTCAAAATTGAAAAAATGATTACCTTGGATCCCTTTTTGATGTTCAAGGTTTCTTGGATGAGGCAGCCCTTGTTCGTGCAGATCTGCGAAATTCTACTGGCTGTGTGGAAGGCTCTGGTGTGTCTACCATGGTCATAGCAAAGTTAGCCAGAGTTTCTAATACAGTTTTCTCCTGTGCTGGTGATTGAAACTCCTTTAACTTCAACCTTAGAATTCGCAGTTGTCTATACAGCTTCATGTTTTCCCTGATCAATACCATTTTTTTGTCTTTAATCTTGTCATGCTTCACTTTGAGGGTTTGGTTTATTTTGAAAAGCTCTGCATTTATTTCAATTAGGTCTCTATTATCATTTTTAATCACCCTTTCCAGGACTTCCATTTCATAGACTTGTTAAAGGAGTTTGTTGATTTTCCGTGATCTAGCTATTTTAGGCTTACTTGAAGAGGATTTTGCCACTGGTGGATTGTGTGCCTCTAGAGGAGTTGGTGAAGGTAAATTGGAACAATATTCTACACCATGTTCAGTCTGTACATTATCTCATGTCTCTGCCAATTCTTGTTCTGGTTCTGAATCACTGTAAGGTAGGCTTAAAGGATTATTTCCTGTAGCAGGGTCCTTGGACTGCTCACCTTCAAACTGTAGTTTTCTTTTGATTCTTTTCTTCTTGCCAGAGGATGATTTCATGGGATCTCTTGGTGGTGAGATACCTCTCCTTTTCCTATGACTGATTTTGGGAGTAATAGTCTTTCTTCCACTGGTCTTCTTAGTTTCAGCTTCTAGTGGTTTCTCTGTCTAGAATTCATTCCAGAAAATAAAGAAACCCCAATCAACCTATTTCCTCTATAGATCTTCCTTGACAAGAAGAGTAATAATCCCTTGGTGAGATAGTCTGCTAGAAACCTTAGTAGGCTTGGATTTAACTTGTCTGGCCATTTTAGTAAGAGTCTTGTGAAAATGGAAAGGTAGATTTATTAGTTCTCTACCTGTAAAATGATTAAGGAGTTCAAAGTGATAGAACATCACTCTATTATACCATCCTTCACAAGTAATATACACAAAGATTGCTTTCAACAAAGATTGCCACTGTGGTTGCAAGAAGGACATAGGGATATCCTTTTTCTAGATCAGATCTTTGTGAATGGGCAATAGATATGATCTAAATTCAAGATTGGATGGCACTATAGATTTGAACCAATAGTCTCCTATCCATGGAAGACCTGTAAAATATGATATAGAAGCTTCATCTATGATAAACTCTTCTTTCCCTATCTTGGCAGACCTTCCATCATATACAGTTGCAAAAGATCCAGCTACTTGTTGATGAAAACTCGTCAGTTTTTCACAGTATGTAAATACCCCTGCTTGTTTGAAAAACTCTGCTACCTCTGGGTGCACCTCCAAGTACCAAACCCCATCCACCTCAGACCTCAACACTGGCCTTGCTTTCGGCATTGGTCAATGTTGACTGTACCTGCGATTATGGGAAATTGAGCATCCAGGGAGACAAAGATTCTAGAATTTAGGAACACAGAGAGTATAACTCATGGAAGAGCCGGTGGGACAGGGTGACACAAAATTTGGATCACCGAGCTCAAATTCTAACCAAATTTCGGGCGACAAATTGACTGAGAGCATGCCGAAATTTTATATTTTCGGTGGTATATTCATTTAAATTTGAAACGAGATGGGTTTCGAACTTGCCTGATAAGTCGACCTAGCTTAATTGACTTGAGAGAGATCACTAGACTCTAATGGCACTTTGACAATCACCAGGGGAAATGGGATTAGGATCTCTGGAAACACGTTTAATTGATGTAATCGTGAACTCACGATTATCTCAGTAATATCCAAAATTCAAAATGATAATGAATGAGGATTTAATGAGGGATTAACGAGATCATGATAGATCGTGTACTTGTGACTGGAAATGGACGGAGGCTTCATGACAATCATGCATGAATTTCAGTAACACCGCTGTGTCTAGATTTTGTAAAGACAATTACGGTTGAAAGGACAACAGGAGCTTCAAACTTTCAGATAGACACGATTAGAACGTGCATACCTTCCAACTTGACGAGATTTTGGCGGTTACGTTTCATCATTGTGCCAACTTGATAGTTGGCTCATACGAAAGCATGGGCTTTCCATTTTTACCGTTGAAAACGCTTTCGGTGGTTAACCACATTCCTTCTTTGACCTCTTAACTGCCAGGAACGAAGGCTTTCAATGGTTAATGAGCACATTTCAGGCTTGCCTAAACCATCGAAACCTAATATTCTGACTTTTTCTTGACCAAACCAAATCCAAAATTTCTTTTGGGCTTATTTACAGAATACAGACTCTCTAACCTACTTACAAAAATTTATGAATAAAATTTAGACCAAAACCTATCACCTCAAAAGAAAATTTTCCATCAATTTATTTGAGGAGATAACACTGGCTCCTTTTGGGGATGAACACCTCCCTGTGAGGTTTCAAGAACCATAGAATCAATGCCTTTCCTAAAAAAAGAAAATTAAAAACTATATTCTAGTGCTTCCATTGGGCATGGAGTTATTCTACAAAAAATAAAAACTAAGACTAACATTACAATGTCTAGGCTTCACAGCCTTAGACAAAATAAAGTTTTAAAAATCGCCCGTTTACCTGGCCACCGAACATTTCTTCACCTCCCAGATTCTGTAGCATGAAAGTGTTGTTATTTTGTACTTGGGTTATCATGAAAGGACCGGTCCACAAAGAATCAAACTTGTTATGATTGACTTTATCCTGTCTAAGAGCATCCCATTTTAGAACCCAGTCACCAATCTGAAAATTGTCAACCTTCGCCTTTCTATCAAAAGTATTTTTGATCTTCTTTTGATGAGCCTCTGATCTGTCTACTAACTGTTCAGAGGCTTGCTATAGTTCCACTAAATCAAGCATTCTTCTTACCATAGCATTTGACTCGGTTTTCTCTTCCTGAAAGAATCTAGCCACTAGTAAAACTAACTGAACAGGAAAAATAACATCAGTCCCATAGACCAATTTAAATGGGGAGGCTCCTATGGAATTTTTGATAATTACTTTGTCTTCCCACAAAGAAAATTTCAGTTTAGAATCCCAATTCTTTTTGTTTTCCTCTAACAGTTTTCTGATGATTTTGATTAAGCTCTTATTGGATGATTTAGCCAAGCCATTACCTTGAGGGTATTAGAGAGTCGAATGTACCAACTGGATGCCCATTGATTTACACATGTCTACTAATGCCTCTTCTTTGAATGATGTTGCATTATCTGTTACTAGCCTTTTGGGACAACCGAATCTGCTCAAAATATTTTCATAAAGAAACTTCATGACCACCTGGTGAGTGGCATTCTGGGTGGGAATCACCTCTATCCACTTTGTAAAATAATCTATGGCTACTAAGATCCACTTATGTTGACCACTAGATGAAGGATTTATCTCACCTATAAAATCTAAACCCCACTACTGAAAAGGGCCATTCACCACTATAGGTCTAAGGGGTAAAGATTTTAGTTGTTGTTTTCTCGTAAATCTTTGAAATTTGTCACAAGATTTGATGAAGGCACACACATCTGAGAAAAGGAAAGGCCAATAGTATCCATCCCTTAGGATTTTATGGACAGTGGTCTTCCAGTAATGATGACCTCCACAAACACTTGAATGAAACTAATGTGTAACTTTGACTGACTCTTGTTTGTCTAAACATCTGAGAAGCAAAATAGCAGGGTCTTTCCAATATAACATATTATTGTAAATGTAGAATTTGATATCTCTGAGCTTAAGGGATCGAGCTTGAGTCATACTAAGTTCAGGAGGAACTTCTAGTTTTTGAAAAAATGTATAATACCTGAATACCATTCACAAAAAGACAAGTGCTCTGCCACTTGTTGACTGCTATGTTGTCCATCCACTGCCAACTCCATCTACCAATTCACTGAACTTTATCCTATGAAATTAATGTCCAACAACTCATGATTTTCCTCCATTAAGAGCTTAGAAAGGCCCTAGACTTTCACCAATTTGGTGGGCTTTACTTCAATGTTGAAATCAATCAACTTTGCAATCCATCTAGCTCTCTTTCCGTCAATATCAGGCTGAGTAAAAACATCATTCACGGAGGATGAAGGGACATATGCGATGACCTTTGAGTGGAGAATATAAATTTTGAAATATTTTAAATATTTTATGAGAGCATAGGCTTGTTTCTCAATAGGATCGTACCTTATTTCAATGTCTCTGAGTGTTTTGCTGAAGAAGGCAACGGGATGATCCAAATTGTCATCATCTTTCTGTAGAAGAACTGTTTCCACTGTGTTGTAAGAAGCAAAGGAGAAAACATAGAAAATCTTACTATAATCCGAGCTGATCAGAGTCGGGGATTCCATTATAGCTTGCTTGATATCCTGAAATGAGTTCCTTGCATTGTCTATCCATTTTATCTCAGACCCCTTTTTCAGCATACATGTTATGTGTTTAACTAATTCGTCAAAATTTGGCACAAATCTTCTAACAAAATTTATCTTACTGAGCAACGATTGAATATCCTTTTTTGATCTTGGCAAGGACAGCCTCTGAATTTCCTCCACGCGATCTGGATCAATATTTACACCTTCTGTTGAGACGATGTGGCCTAAGAGCTTACCTTTCCTGAGAGAAAACTGGGACTTTTTGGGATTCAATGAGATTCCAAACTGCCTGCATTTCAAGAACACTCTTTTTAAATTCTTTAGATGATCCTCATGACTACTGGAATATACTGTGATGTCATCAAGATATATGAGGAAAAACTTGTTCTTTTCTCCCATGAAAGCTATGTCCATGGCCCTTTGGAATGTGGCCCCAACATTCATTAACCCGAATGGCATCTTGGCATACATAAAGGTACCCCAAGGAGTAGTAAATGCAATCTTCTCCTAGTCATCAGGGTGGACAGAAATCTGAATGTAGCTAAAAAAACCATCTGGGAAAGTCATGACATTAGCCCCTGAAATCCTTTGCAGCAAATGTTCCATCTTAGGTAGGGGATAGTTGTCTTTCTTAGAGCATCTTTTTAGGTTTCTAAAGTCCACACATAATCTGACCTCACCATTTTTCTTTCTCATTATCACTAGATTTGCAATCCATTTGCAGTATCTCAAAGGGATTATGATCTTGGCATCGAGAAGATTTTTAATTTCTCTTTCAATCACAGGAAGAAGAAGAGGACTGATAGGTCTAAGATTTTGTTTGAAAGGAATGGTGTCTTTCTCAAGAGGGATCTTGTGTTGAATGATATCAGGGTCATAAGTCTTTAGGTCACTATATTTCCAAGCAAAAACATCAGAAAATTCTTTCAAAACGCTGCAATATTTGGACTTCTGATCAGCAGTCAATTCAGAAGACAGATTTATGAATTTAGGCTAACTTTCACCCCCTATGTTGTGCTCGTAAACGGCGGGATCTTTCTCCTTTTTATCTGGCTTGTAAGGAACATCATTTTGATCAAAAAGCCTTTCGAGAGGTACCAAACCTCGAGGTATATAATTGTTAGGTAGTTGAATAATATCATGTTGACCCAATATTTGTTTTATCTTGGGCTTCTGGGATTCTTCTACATTTATATTCTGCTGGTCAACATGCATATCAGAAAATTCATCTACCACTTGAAGAAATCTGTTAAGTTCGTCATCATCCTCAAAAACTCTCCAGTATTTAATATTCTCAGGCAAGGATGGTCTATATTTTACTTGGATCTCATAACTGAGCCTAGGGGGCATGGGAGGAATGAACATGCTGGCTAAAACAACAAGGGAATCAGGAAGCTGATTCATATCCCTGGGTATATACGAAATTTCAAAAATAGAAAAAGAATCTCGCACTTTCCATACCTCATTCCTGTAGGCTTTCAATCTGACATGCTTTGCTTGAAAGGTATTGTTTACCTATTGTATAATGAGATCTTCATCTCCAAATACCTTTAAACCTTTTATCCCCATCTCCTTAGCTGAATTTAATCCCAAAAGCAAGTTCTCATATTCTTCTATGTTGTTAGTAGTTCTGAAATCGAGCTTGAAAGACAGAGATATAGTCTCCTTTGAAGGAGAAATCAAACTACCCTTGCACCTGCTGAATCTTTAGTACTGGCCCCATCAAAATACATGGTCCAGACTGAAACGTTCTTATCATCAGTTTGTTGTTTGATAGGCTTCACAAAATGCATAGGAGTTGATTGAGAATCATCTATTTGAAGGATGCACGAGCCAAAATCTCTATCCACAGCATAAATAGGATGATTTACAAAAAAATTTGCATCGTTGATGATGTAGGCAAGTTGCTTCTCCCTATAAAGAATTTTTAGCTCTCCCCCAAACACCAGAATCGTAGCATATGAAAGATCCATCTGCAAGGTACCTCCTAAACTTTTGCCCCATGGACAAGACAAGAGAAGATCGAACTTAGGTGGGATATCAACAACCACTAAATCCATTACCATGTTTCTCATTGGCAATTGGGCAAGGTTTATAGCGAGGTCTTTTATGAGGCCAAGACATCTGACTTTCCTAGAATCAAAAGAGAAGAGATCGTGATATGGTTTGGTGACCTCAAGACCAAGCTCATCCATCACTGCTTTGGGCATGAGATTATGTGACGCCCCGGAATCAAGCAAACAATTGTGGAGGATCTTATCATGGACATTTAGGGATATGTAGAATGGTGGACAAGAATCATCTCGGTCTTCTATCATAGGCCCTATATTTATTTTTGTCTTATCATCTTGTAGGTTAAAAAAATTAGTAGATGAAGAGGTATTTGGCTCAAGGGACTTCAGGATGGCTGATTTAAAGATTTCATTCTTCATGAGTTCAGTTAAAGGCATAGGTATCTTTACTTTCTGAATTTCTGATTCAAAATTAAAAGAGAAAGTTGATCTATCTGAAACTTTTACCTCATTGGAAGGAGCTTTGAGACTGACTTGCTCCTTGGATAGGGGCTATGTTTGCTTCTACTACTGTTTTGTAGCATAGGAGGTCTATTTTACATGAGCAGAAGGTTGCTTGGCAGCAACTTCTTTACTCTTCATGGGAGCAGCAACTTCTTTGTTCTTAACAGGAGCAACAATCAATGGTTTTGGGACAACACTCTTAGACCTTAAGTTATAACCTTTCTGATCATCTATCAAGTAGATAGATTCTTCTATACTTGCCTCATGAATTTGCTGGTCCATCAGGGCTTCTTCATAGTCTACTTGTGTCAGAAAGGAAAAATCATTTTCATCACCAAAATAGTTTATTTCATATGCTTCTTCGACTTCAACATGCGATGGTTGTTGTTCTTCATCTAACATTGCATTTTGGAAAGGTGGTCTGATTTTCTGATCATCGGTTGCATTCCTGTCTCTCTAAAGGATATGGACTTGTAGATTATTCCTTCTGTAAGGGAAATCATTTGGATTTCTTGGGGAAAAAGCATTTGGCTCTTTTTCCCTTGCTGGTTGCTGATTCTGGACCTTCAATTTTGACATTTCAGATGTCAAATTGTCCAACATCTTTGCCATATTTTCCATTTTACTATTAGAAGAAGAAGAGGGCTCAACAATAGACTTCTTTCTCTCAACCTTTCCTTTGAGCTTCTGAGATGCTATAATGTTTGATTCAACCTCAAGGGCGACATCTTGCATTAAAGCAAGTGTGGTTGATCATCTTTCTCTAAGAATTAGACAAAAATCTGGATCAAAGGCAGCAAAGAATGTGATCTTTGTCGATGTGTCACTTGGTTTAATCTCTGCAGGGATCTTGCCAAACATTCTATTAAACCTCTTGATGAAGTCTGAGACTGACTCTCCATCTTCTCTCTTCAAATTTCCAAAATCAGAAATGTAGTATAACAAATCTCTTCTTTCTCCCCAGTGTTTTAAGAATACCTCATCTAATTGTTCAATACCTGTGACTGAATTTGCCAGTAGCTCTTTGAACCACTTCCAGGCTTGGCCATCCAAACTCTGAACAAAAACTCTGGTCCACACATCTTCTTCTTAAATGTTAATATTTTCAACATAAGCATAAAAAGCTTCAATATGTTCTTCAACAGTATAATCCCCCACTCCGGTAAACTTTGGCATATATTTATGATAATCTCCAGTTGGCATAGCAGACAAAGGATTTGGAAATACAAGTGGGGCATACCTATTTGCCAAAATCTGTTCCATCTTGGTTAAAGGGGCAGCCATAGCAGTCTTGGGGGTTGACACAGAAGAGGAACTCGTAGGAGATGAAGGAGGATATGGGACGACTAAGTTAAAATAGAATGGTTGTCTTACTTCACCTTGAGTAGAAATTTCAGAAATGGGTGAAAAATAAGAGGCTTTATAAAACTGACCGAGCAACAAGGCTAAATTTTATTCTCCCTTGGAGGAAAGATCATGGAGAATATCTTCAAGAACAGGCAGATTAGTGTGAGTGTATAGAACACCTTCTGTAGGTTTGATGGGTGAGGAATTCAAAGAAGATGAAGAAGAGGTTTCCTTTTGCTGAGAGGACCCTGTGATTATCTCTTTAGGATGGGATGAAACATCGACCTCAAGAACAGAGTCGGTAATATTAGAAGAAAGTGAAGGTTCTTCTACCTTCAATATTTGAGATAAAATTTCAATTTCCTGATAATTATGAGTTTCAGCAGCAGGGGATTCAACTAGAGGTTTTTTAGATATGAAAGAAGGAGGGTTGGTTTGAATACCTAAATCTACTTCCTTTGTAGATCCGGAAGCCTGTCTTTGCAAAGCTTTACCATTATTGATGATCTTCTCAGGGTCAGGAACTGGTGTTGTCAGTGGGCCTTCTTGGTTCGCCCTGGTGTGAGCTCTTTTTGGAGCCACTTCATTTCAATGGAGTCAGCAGATAGAAAATTACAACCCAAATGATGTCCAGACTTTGTCTATCATCAAATCTAGAGCTATGTCGTCTCCCAAGGAATTTGAGCTTCATTCTCCTCTCCCCAGCAACGACGCCAATTTGTTATCACTCCAGGAAACTCTCCTAGGCTATAAGTCAGAGATGCCTGGTAACTTAATCTTTTGGTAACTATTTTCTCAATAAAAAGTGTGGGTTTGGATCAATTCGGAGGACTAAATCATTTCTCACTCAAATCATGCATAAACACACTTAGATGGACAAGGCTTTCAACCACAAATGTTTAGATAGTTTACAAATAAAGGGATGAATGAAGAAATAACTATTATATCAGCAGAATCACATATAAAACATATATGAATGGCCAATTACAATAATCACAGGAATACTTGCAAAGATAAACTTATGAATGCAGTGATAAGATGACAATTATCATGCATAAACAAGCATAACAAGATGAATATAATATCCAGGTGCAAGTACAGAATAGACAAGAAGATGAAATCTGAACAAGTTATGGAAAAAGAAGCTTGTATTACTCCATATGAAAATGAGAAGTTTTGAGTTACATAATATGAAAAAAAAAAGTCTCCAAAGTCGAACCCTTGGTTCATCTTCTACCTTTAGCTTTATAGCTTTACAATGCAGTTCTGAGATCCTGAAAACATGGATCAAATATGCTAAAGATAGTAAATCAAAATTTAGTTGCAAAAGATGTGGGATGATCCCCAAAAATGAGGTCAATCCTAGATTTCATGGTCTTCCTCTCTTGTTGAGTGCTGGTGTAGTGCAGGATAGCCTCCCAAGGCTGAATGTTGACTCTCCAAGAGAGACAAATTCGAATCTGTTGATGTGAGAAAGTGTCCTGATTTTTTGTCTTTATCTAAGATACCAAAAACCTTTGAAACACCTCCTCTTTCCATAATCTATCAAAAATAGCTATTGGATTTGTCTCGACAATTCATCAAATTTTCATTCGAAGAGGTTTCAAACCTTTCCAGCTCAAAAAACTTCGATCTCTATAAAAACTTGATCATTCTGGAAATGACAGGCTTTCGGTGGTTAACTTAGAAAGATCCTGAGCGAATTATCTACCAAAATTCATGTTTTCAGTGGTTAATGAACAGTCATCCTGTTCGCCTAAACCACTGAAACTTCAGTTTTGAGAAAACTTCAAAATTGCAAAAATGCTTACCTTGGATCCCTTTTTGATGTTCAAGGTTTCTTGGATGAGGTAGCCCTTGTTCATGCAGATCTGTGAACTTCTACTAGATGTGTGGTAGGCTCTAGTGTGTCTACCATGGTCGTAGCTAAGTTATCCAGATTTTCTAATCCAATTTGCTCCTGTGCTGGTGATTGAAACTCCTTTAACTTCAACCTCAGAATTCTTAGTTGTCTATACAGCTTCATGTTTTCCCTGATCAATACCCTATTTCTATCTTTAATCTTGTCAAACTTATCTTTGAGGGTTTGGTTTATTTTGAAAATCTCTGCATTTCTGTCAGTCAGGTCTGTATTATCTTTTTTAATCACCCTTTCTAGGACTTCCATTTCATAGACTTGTTGCAGGAGTTTGTTGATTTACAGTGATCTAGTTGTTTTAGGCTTACTTGAAGAGGCTTCTGCCACTGGTGGACTGTGTGCCTCTGGAGGAGTTGGTGAAGGTAAATTGGAACAATATTCTGCACCCTGTTCAGTCTGTACATTATCCTGTGTCTCTGCCAATTCTTATTCTGGTTTTGAATCACTGTAAGGTAGGTTTAAAGGATTATTTCCTGTAGCAGGGTCCTTGGATTGCTCACCTTCAAACTACATTTTTCTTTTGATTCTTTTCTTCTTGCCAAAGGATGATTTTATGGGATCTCTTGGTGGTGAGATACCTTTCCTTTTCCTATGACTACTTTTGGGAGTAATTGATCTAAAAATGAAGAAGACTTGAAAAACTTGAGAATTATTACAAGTAAATGTTATGTGTTTAAAGAAAATGGATTAGTTTGCAACACATAAATTAAAGGATTACTTATGCAAATTTACATATAGACAACAACATAATCATTGAACATAAGCACATAAACACAGCAATTTGATAAAGGAGTTCACCCCTCTCTTGGGCTACATCTCCCGGTCCAGCTTCCAATGGATCATTATTATTAATTTCTCAAAGTGATAAAAAAGAATGTCTTACAATGCTCAAACTGACAAATCGACTGCTCCAATGGCTTCAGAGCGTCCCAAAACCCCTGTCTGGGCTCTTTTAGCACCTCAATTGGTCGAAAAACGAAGAAGTTAGGCCTCCTGGAAGTCTCCCTCTTCAAGCTTGTTGTCTTTGCATCTACAAAATGCACCCTTGTTGTTTGAACCTGGCTCACATGCAATTTAAAGCATGAAAACCCAGCACCAGGTGCAACCGCACCAATGGTGCAAACCGTAGGATGGTTAAGGGCACGCCAGCCCCTAACCACCTAGGCACCTAGGCATATGGGTCATAGAACCGCGCGCTAAAATAAATGGGGCTCCGTCCATATAATCGTTGGAACCATATTACAACTGTTGGAACCATATTACAACCGTTGAAACCATATTACAAAACATGGGCATGCCAATGTATATACCTGTGGTCACATATATATGAAAAGTGCGCGACCAAGGGCTGGGCTAGGCCCGGCCCGGTCACGGCCCCAACTATACCAACAAGCGGATTTAATTATAACCCAAAACATATATATATCAAGGTATGAGTGGTAGCTCGATTGGTTATCGGAGTTTGTATAAGTGTTTGTGTGGTGGGGAGGTCCGGGGGTCGAACCCAACGGACTCCATACATTTTACAAACAACAATAATAACCACTACCCAAACAATGAGTGACACATGGTGCCCACAGATTGGGCCACGTGTCCTCATACCATTTGCCACCAAAGGACACATGTCACTTCCTGATTTGACAAATGTCAACCAACCAGATGTTGCCACGTCATCCGTACGGTCGGTACGGTCCTGTAACGTCAGACTGTACAGACTGTACAATCAGCACCAAAATTTTTACCTGTTTGACTTGATGAACAAAACGTGATATCTTCTCCATACAGAGCCCGTTTGACAAAGTAAATATACCACCGGAATCAAGAAGACGAGACAGATGCAATGGTACTAGTTTCGTCACATTCCGAGCACTTTGAAATTTTGAGCAAAATTTGATCCCCTGATCACACCTCCCCATTGGGAAGCTTATGGACCTCCAAAATACTATTTTTAGTCTATATGAAGATGAGGGTAAAGTTCTCTCACCCTTCCAACCTCAATCCACTTGGCCTTGCTTGGATTCGTCCCTTTAAGACCAACTCGCAAATACTCCACATTTCCTCGTTTTGAAGTTCACATCCTCCTGTCAAGGATGGTGTCTTCCTGTAGTTTTGTTAGATATTCTGGAGAAAAATCATCTATGGAAGGAATCTGAACATGCTCTCCTTGATCATCAATCAATGGAGGATCATACAACTTCAAATTATCAACATTAACAACTGCATACATCTGC
>ML782040.1:195949-213309 GCA_009831015.1 Picea engelmannii
CTGGTTACTTGTAACTTAGCATTATCACATATCCAACCAAGAGGGTATGGCTTAGGATGTGGACTTGTTTCCAACTTAAGTTTCTTAACAGTCTCTTCAGAAATAAGGTTTGCTTGAGATCCAGAGTCAAATAATGTGTCTATATTAGTATGTTTTGAAACAACCCTTATATGAAAAAGTTCAATTCTCGTTTTCTCTTATTGAGTTACATTGACATTAGTATTACTTGAAGAGATAGTACTTGCAACAGAACCATTACCTTTGTAACCCATGGCTGCGATCTTCATTTCATCACCCGAATCCGAACCTAAATCGTGTTGAACGGTCGCAACAGTCTTTGACTTCCCTTTGTTGTTGTTGCCAAACATTTTAGGTCATCTTTCAGGATGAAGCTTCCAACAATTATCTTCATCATGGCCATCTTTTGAACAATGTTTACATGTGAACTTTTCTCCCTCTTTCTTCACAGTAGCATTCTTGCTGCCATTGCCCTTGAACTTCTTCTTTCCCTTTTCTCCATGGCTGAATGTCTTCTTGTTACCCTCATGAATATCGTTCCTTCCCCTTGCTTCCAAATGAGTAGCCTGTACACAAACTTCATCTAGATTTGAAGGATTAAACATGAGTATAGTATGTCTCAAATAAATATGTAAAGCACCAATATATTTGAGCAAAGTTTCCTATGAAGACAAATCAAATCCCAAAACCAAAGCTATTCTCCTAAATTCCTGAGCAAAACTTTGTACATTCTGTCCTTTAGCTTGTCTAAAATTCTGCCATTCCATGGTTGCCTTTTGTTTATATGCCAATGGATAAAATTGTTTTTTAATTGCTATAATGAAATCAATCCAAGAAAACAAAATTTTTCCATGCTTTTTCATTTCCTCCTGAGTCTTAGATTCCCACCAAATAAGTGTTGAACCATCTAATCTTAATGAAGCAAGCTGAATTTTGGTTTCATCATCTTGAATCTTTTGTATTCTACAATATACTTCAATTTGACGTATCCAATTATCTAACTTTTCAGCATTAACTTCTCCATTGTATATTGGAAATTCAAATTTTATATCAAGCTTTAATAAAGGAATTTGCGAAGGATTTTTACCATGCCCCTTTGGAGAATTCAGAAGAGGTCTCGAACTGGTAGAAGAAGAAGAAGAAGATGATGATGGAGGAGAGGGTGGTGGAGAAGCACCATTCCCTCCATTTCCATATGGAGTTTTGTCACCACCGCCTCCCTTATGCATTGAAGGGTTGGAGCCTTCACCTTGCGACAATATGTTCCTTTCCATCAAGATATTCATCATCTCTCTCATCTCCATGATAGCCTTTCTAAGATCTTCATCTTCGGTAGGAACACGTTCATGACTTTTTGCATGAGCCATGCTTGGTGAATGTCTCTCTGAAACTTGCGGTGAATGAATATGCTTCCTCCTTGTCGGATAAGAACTTGTCTCCACAAGTTGACCTTCTCCTCTTGTGAGTTTCAACCTTGTGAGCATCAAAAACAAAACTTGCAAACAATCAAGTCTTCAAAAACCAGTGCTCTGATACCAACTTGATCTAAAAATGAAGAAGACTTGAAAAAATTGAGAATTATTGCAAGTAAATGTTATGTGTTTAAAGAAAATGGATTAGTTTGAAACACATAAATTAAAGGATTACTTATGAAAATTTACATATAGACAGCAACATAATCATTGAACATAAGCACATAAACACAACAATTTGATAAAGGAGTTCACCCCTCTCTTGGCCTACATCTCATGGTCCAGCTTCCAATGGATCATTATTATTAATTTCTCAAAGTGCTCAAAAACATGTCTTACAATGCTCAAACTGAAAAACTGACTTCTCCAATGGCTTCAGAGCATCCCAAAACCCATGTCTGGGCTCTTTCAACACCTCAATCGGTCGAAAAATGAAGAAGTTAGGCCTCCTGGAAGTCTCCCTCTTCAAGCTTGTTGTCTCTGCATCTACAAAATGCACCCTTGTTGTTTGAACCTGGATCACACGCAATTTAAAGTGTGAAAACCCAGCACCAGGCACAACCGTGCCAACGGTGCAAACCGTAGGACGGTTAAGGGCGCGCCAACCCCTAACCGCCTAGGCACCTGAGCATATGGGTCATAGAACCGTGCGCTAAAATAAATGGGGCTCTGTCCATATAACCGTTGGAACCATATTACAACTGTTGGAACCATATTACAATCATTGAAACCATATTACAAAATGTGCATGCACCAATGTATATACCGGTGGTCACATATATATGAAAAGCGCACGACCAAGGGTTGGGCTAGGCCCAGCCCAGTCGCGGCCCCAACTATACCAACAAGCGGATTTAAATATAACCCAAAACATATATATATATATATATATATCAAGGTATGAGTGGTAGCTTGATTGGTTATCAGAGTTTGTATAAGTGTTTGTGCAGTGGGGAGGTCCGGGGGTCGAACCCCACGGACTCCATATATTTTACAAACAACAATAATAACCACTACCCAAACAACGAGTGACATGTGGTGCCCACGGATTGGGCCACGTTTCCTCATACCATTTTCCACCAAAGGACATGTGTCACTTCCTGATTCGACAACTGTCAACCAACCAGATGTTTCCATGTCATCCGTACGGTCGGTACGGTCCTGCCACATCAGACTGTACGGAATGTACGGACTGTACAGGCAGCACCAAAATTTTTGCCTATTTGACTTGACAAACAAAATGCGATATCTTCTCCATACGGAGCCCGTTTGACAAAGTAAATATACCGCCGGAATCAGGAAGATGAGACGGACACAATTGTACTATTTTCGTCGCATTCCGAACACTTTGAAGTTTTGAGCAAAATTTGATCCCCTTATCAGTAATAGTCTTTCTGCCACTGATCTTCTTAGTTTTAGCTTCTGGTGGTTTCTCTGTTTGGAATTCATTCCAGAAAAGAAAGAAACCCCAATCAACTTGTTTCCTCTACAGAGCTTCCTTGAAAAGAAGAGTAATAAGCCCTTGGTGAGATAGTCTGCTAGCAACCTTAGTAGGCTTGGCTTTAACTTGTCTGGCCATTTTAGTAAGAGTCTTGTGAAAATAGAAAGGTAGATTTATTGGTTCTCTGCTTGTAAAATGATTAAGGAGTTTAAAGTGATAGAACATCACTCTGTTATACCGTCCTTCACAAGTAATATACACAAAGATTGCTTTCAACAAAGATTACCACTGTGGTTGCAAGAAGGACATAGGGATATCCTTTTTCCATATCAGATCTTTGTGAATGGGAAATAGATATGATCTAAATTCAACGTTGGATGGCACTGTAGATTTGAAACAACAGTCTCCTATCCATGGAAGACCTGTAAACTATGCTATAGAAGCTTCATCTATGATAAACTCTTCTTTCCCTATCTTGGCAGACCTTCCATCATATATAGTTGCAAAAGATTCAGCTACTTGTTGATGAAAACTAGTCAATTTTTCACAGTATATGAATACCCCTGCTTGTTTTAAAAACTCTACTACCTCTAGGTGCACCTCCAAGTACCAAACCCCATCCACCTCAGGCCTCAACACTGGCCCTGCTTTCGGCATTGGTCAATGTTGATTGTACCTACGATTATGGGAAACTGAGCGTCTAGGGAGACAAATATTCTAGAATTTAGGAACACAAAGAGTATAACTCATGGAAGAGCCAGTGGGACAAGGTGACACAAAATTTGTATCACCGAGCTCAAACGCTAACCAAGTTTCGAGCGACAAATTGACTGAGAGCATGCCGAAATTTTAGATTTCCGGTGGTATATTCATTTAAATTTGAAACGAGATGGGTTTCGAACTTGCCTGATAAGTCGACCTGGCTTAATTGACTTGAGAGCGATCGCTGGAATCTAATGGTGCTTTGACAATCACCAGGGGAAATGGGATTAGGATCTCTAGAAACACGTTTAATTGATGCAATCGCAAACTCACGATTATCTCAGTAATCTCTGGAATTCAAAATGATAATGAATGAGGATTTAATGAGGGATTAACGGGATCATGATAGATCATGTATTTGCGATTGGAAATGGAGGGAGGCTTCATGAAAATCATGCATGAATTTCAATAACACTGTTGTGTCTATATTTTGAAAAGACAATTGCGGTTGAAAGGACAACAAGAGCTTCAAAATTTCAGATAGACACCATTAGAACGTGCATACCTTCCAACTTGACGAGCTTTCGGTGGTTAAATTTCATCATTGCACCAACTTGACAGCTGGCTCATGTGAAAGCACGAGCTTTCCATTTTTACCGTTGAAAATGCTTTCGGTGGTTAACCACATTCTTTCTTTGACCTCTTAACTACCGGGAACGAAGGATTTCGATGGTTAATGAGCGCATTTCAGGCTCGCCTAAACCACCAAAACTTGAGATTCTGACTTTTGCTTGACCAAACCATATCCAAAATTTCTTTTGGGCTTATTTATAGAATACAGACTCTCTAACCTACTTACAAAAATTTAGGAATAAAATTTAGACCACAACCTATCACCTCAAAAGAAAAATTTCCATCAATTTATTTGAGGAGATAACACCTATGACACACGGGAAATTCAATAGCTCAAATCCAGTCTTGATGAAATGCATAAGAACGCACAGGCAAGTAGAGAATGGGTTGGTCAGTAGGGAGAGTTGGTAAAATGACTATAGGCCAAAATAAACCTAACTGAAATCATGGCTATAGATATGGAAGTTTTCCAATATCAGGCATTGGAGGTGCACAAAAAACTAGAATCAACACAACAAATCCTTTTTTCTATGATGGAAGTTATCAAAAACCATTTTTGGGTGGTAGACCAAACCTTAAACAACATTTACTTAAAGGAGAGAGAGGCCATCGCTGCTTGAGCTACTTTCGAGGATGAAGTTATGTCATTAGCAAGAGAAGAAGTATCCATGGTCTCTAGATTGTCTCTTTCTGAGAAAACTAGAGGTGATATAATATTGAAGACCTAGGAGGCTAACATAGCCGAAAGTAAACGATTAGCTAAGGAAGTGAAGAAAGCTTGTGAAGAAGAATTTCATTCACTTGAAAAAGGGTCATTAGGCCTTGAAAAATATAATATCTCTGAGGTCCTGGGGCAAGTTGATATAGTGAAGCATCAACTTAATGTCAAGACAAACATGGAAGAGGCTCGGTCTTAAATCTTGCAATTAAAATATATTGATATTACTCAGATAAATAGGTGGCTAGTCGGTCCTAGTCTGCAACTATAGTCTACATATTCAGAAGATAGGAGAATGGAAGATAGGTTGCCTCACATAGAGAATAATTTGTATAGTTTTGAGGCAAATGACACAACTGAGCCTTCTAGTTTGGTGGTGCAGTTTGTAGGCAAATGTGTGCAATGTGTCGAGCGAGGGAAATCCAACACGTCCGAGAACAAATGAGATGATGTGGGCATATCATGTTCTCAGACCATGATTAGAGACCAATTGTTTCTGAGCTGGATAAAAAGAAGGAGAAACGTCTCTACCAGCGTGGAGACGAGACGAGGAAGATATAAGTGAAGTGTTTCAAAGTTCACACATTGTAATATTTTTTGTTTCAGAAATAAGGAGAATTCCAATTGCTTAGGGTTGAGCACATTTTTTGTATAAATGCATATTTCAAAGAATTAACACAGGCTACTTGTTGCCATATTGTAACAAAGAAAACCCATTCTTTGTGAGTATTAATACAAGTGTAGACAAGGATTCCAAATTTTGTGCAGTTTGAGTTATGTGCTTTTCTTGTATTCCACATCTCTAGTTTTTTTTATTTTACTCCTTGATAAGTGAGTGGTTGCAATTTAGTACAACATCTACTGTAATCACATGTTATCAGTCATTTGATAAGCAAGTAGTTTTTCCTATGTATTTGTTATTAGTAAATACAAGACCTACAAGCTACTTGATTCATTGTATCTTATGTCCTTTAAAGCGTGCATTCTACATTTTCTTCAATTGTAAGCAAGGTAAGATTTATATATCATTGATACCTCATTTTGTTTAATAGTTGTTTTGTAAAATTCTCCCAAATCACTTGATTTTATTATTCGAATCAGACGATGAAACATGGCCTCTGTCTTGTTCAGTTATTAATTTCATTTAAGGGTTAATTCTCATATAATTAACAGAAGAAAAAACACCTTTTAAAACATTCCTTAAATTCTTGATGCCTTGACATTAGTCTTTGAGCCTTAAGTGTAATCTCAGGAACAACAAGGAGAAAATAGAAAGAGAGGGGGGGAGAGATGGAGAGATAAATATGGGAGGAGAAAATGGTGTCGTTAAAAGTGAAAATGATGTCTCTTAGTGGCTCTCTCCCTCCCCTTCTCCCCCTCTCCCCTTCTCACACATATGTGTCACCTCATTGCAAGAAAATATCATAGTAATAATAATTAAATCTGACCCCCCAAACATTGTACCACGATTTTACTGCATCCATACCTCCAAAGGGTCATCTCTCTCTCTCTCTCTCTCTCTCTCTCTCTCTCTCTCTCTCTCTCTCTCTCTCTCTCTCTCTCTCTCTCTCTTCCCGACCCACAGATGTTTGTATTTTCAAATTTTTGACCAAAAACAGTTTTTCGGCTGAAATTTAGTGACATATATGTGATATATAATCTAAGAGATATATGTGACATGAAAATATGTTTTATACATTTAAACTCAAAATAATTACATACAAGTACATAAACTAAGAGATCTATGTGACACGAAAATATGTTTGATCCATTTCTAACTCAAAATCATTACATACAAGTACATTCAAAATTGAAACCAACATATTAAATGTAGGACATGTTTGTAATGTTATCAATAGAAGCCACCCTCAGATTTCATAGAAGGTAATCCTAGTACACATAATTTTATACAATAAATGTAAATGAGTTTTAGGTGATCAAATGGAGAGGACTCAATGATAATAACGTTCGAACTCAAAAATTTGGACTAGCATGCATAAGCAATTGAGGTCTGGAATCAACTTTAGTTAGTAATTTGGAGTAAGGGCGAATAGAGTGAAGACTTTGGTGAGGAGAGTGTAGAGGTCTATTGTAGACATCAGGTCTTCCAACTGCCTAAGGAGGAAAAACTTAAACATAAGATCCTCTTGAATTCAAATCTCAAAGAAACTGAAAGAAATTATAACAACACTATAATCAAACATTCATCATAATACAGTCACAACAATCCATGTGAATCAGTCAATAATGAACTCTCTTAGTATCAGAGGAACATAATATGGAGCAAGAAAGTTGAATTATATTAACCAAGATGTCTCAAGAACAAATACATAACCAGAGAACCAATGATCTTCATAAAAATATTACAATAGTCAAGATCCTAGCTCAACCATTCGACCTTAACAAAATATCAAAACTATCTATAAATACCAGGAAATGATGCAACCACCAAGAGTGTGATCGAACCATTTCCATCAAAGCCTTTAGTTGGTGCCTGCTCTATCAAATTGTGTAGGTTTTTGCATGTCAGACGCGAGCCAGGTGCAGTTATGTTCTTTACAGGAAAAATTGCCCATATGGAAGCTTCAGATCGTCAGTGTGCCTTCATCGCTATGCTCTGCAACGCTTTCCATTTATTGGGTGAGACGAGGTCTCAAATTTCACCCCCAATATTCAATAACTACCTTCATTTGGATCAGGACAGGGCCTAACACTCATGAATGTTTCCAAGTGGTTCCATACTAATTTTTTGAGTCAATATCGACATCTCGAGGCCAAGAAGATCTTATTATGTGACCAATACAAATGCTTTCGATCTTTGGAACAAATCCTCTCCATTTCTCCATATTCATTGTGACCTAGGGCCATGACCCTACACAATTGCATGATTGTGGGTGCAACCAAGGGTGGTTTGAATGAAAACCACTTTTGTTGTTGCAATTCACCATGAACTACCACTCGTCCCTTTCCAAAAACCATGGTTTTGATTGCGGACCACCCTTGATATTTTAAAATGTGCACACCTTCCGACCCTACAATGGAGCATGATCATTGATCTTGTCATATGAGATGAGTCTTCCTAATCAATGGCCCAGCTCTGGCACTTTAGATCGACGGATCAGATCTTCCCTCTTAGAATCAACGGTTGAGATCTGCTTCTCAAATTAGCCTTTGGGAATTTCAATTCTCAAACCACATTTCCCTCTAAGAAAAACCTCTGAAGTTGAGGATTTTATGACACATGGAATTTTGGATTTGGACGGCTGAGATCCACTTCGGGTCTCTAAGACTACGGGAAAAATCAAAACTCAAATATGGCTTACTTCTCCATGTGCTTTTACCGAGAGTTGTGGATCTTATGACACATGGCTCTAGTTGATCAATGGCTTAGATCCATTTCAGGCCTTCGGGACTTCAGCTCTTCGGGATTTCTAATCACTTCTCATTTCAAATCTCCCAAAGCTCATTTCCCTGAAGGCTTGAATCAACTTCCACCTGTCCCCTTTAAGATCAATGACTCGTATTCACTTCGGGGCATTTTTTTTTTGTGCTATTGTTGGCACAAGGGAAGACCCAGGGTTCGACTCCTAGAGTGCACCAACAAGCCCTAGATACTAGCTCTTTTGATAACACCTTCAAGGAAAATGCAGTCTCACCTAAAGAATCTATGAGGGGGTTGCAAGATATATATGTCTACAACCAAGGGGAATATCAAGTGGATCGATTAGCAGAATAATACATCAAGAATATATCTCTTATCAACCTAGATCTACTCCACACAACTATAGATCTGATCTAACACAACAATGCAATAAAAATATATCATTGACAAAGAACAGAGAATCAATCACACATTCGACACAAGATATACATGGTTCACCCTCTCTCTAGGGCTATGTCCATAGAACTATTCTTTATAATGTATTAAGATGAAGCATACAGTTCTTGTCTACGCTCTTAGCTAGAAGATATTCTTTCTTCTTCTCTCTTCTTCTCCCCTTCCTGCACACCCAGCTATAGGTCTTGATCTCTGCACCTAGCTAGAGAACTTACAATACCAGAAGGATCTCACACTTAGCACTTCTCTCTCTCACAACAATAATCACTCATAACAACAATATGACTATATCTCCAATCCCCTTTTCCTCATCTAGGTTCTTATTTATATATTACAATAGCTCACCAACAGCCTTAGGTTGAAACCTAGGTGTCAAAACCCTAGATACCAAAACCCTAGGTGTCTAAAAACCTAGGTCAACTTGACCCGCATTTTCTGGGCTTCACCAGCCCATCTTTCTTTCCTTCTCGTGTGGTTCTCTTAAGCATCCAATGGTGTATTTTTCCACTTGCTGAGTTGTCCACAATCCTTCTTATTTGTTGATCTGTCATTCTCGATCTCATCATCCAACGGATCACTTCCTTTTACTTCTCTTCGTCTTTTCTTCTCTTTTTCTCACTTCGACCCAGTAACAGTCACTATGTCTTCCGTACAGTTCGCATTTCACCTTTTATTCCTTGATCTTTGCTTCCTTCCATAACTAAGGGCCAAGAGGCCCCCAACACTCACATGTGGCTCATCCTGAGGCACTTCATATCTGATCCTTCTGTTTTACATCAACTTCGGACTGCGCAGTGCAGCCTTTGCTTTCTTTTCTATGCCTCCTTTCCTTCCTTGTGTAGACTATCTTTTCTGTGTCTGGTACCCAGTTTCAACTGCACCTCGTACCTAGACCTTTTTTCTTCATGCTTTTACAAAGAGCTGGGAAGTAGCCGGTTGTCATAGTGCAAGTTTAGTCGACTCTTTTTCACTAATCCTTCCTTCCATTCTCCATTCAAAGTTTTCAACTGCGCGACTCCTCCCTCTGTAACATAGGTGATCTCATATGGTCTGAGCCAATGCGTTCTGAACTTTCCAGGATGCTTCATGAACTTACTGTCGTATACCAGTACCAAATCACCTTGTTTAAATGCCTTCTTCTTGATGTTCCTGTCATGATAGGCCTTCTCTTGTTCCTTCTAAACCTGTTGATGGAACCCTACAATAAATTTGTCCTCTTCTAGTTCAACCAATTGTGCAAGCCTCTTGCGAACAGTTCCAGTGTCATCCATGTCTGTAATGTAGCAATTCTTAAGCTTGGCACCAAGTATTCCATTGGGACAACATCTTCGAGGCCATACACCAACTTGAAATGGGTCTGCATTTTGAGTTTCTTACAGGTGGTTCTATAGGCCCAAAGTATTGTTGGTACTCTTAAATCCTAGTCATCCCTGTTCACACTGCAAATCTTCGTCAGTGTTGTCTCCAAGATCTTCTTGAATGCCTCAACCATCCCATTTTTTTGAGGATGGTAAGGTGTGCTCTTTTGATGGTGGACTACAAATTCCTCAGTCAGGGCTTCAACAGTTTTATTTATGAAATGTGTGTCTTGATCACTCATAAGGATCTTTGGGCATCCAAACCTGATTATGATGTCCTAAAATATGAAGTGTGCAGTTGTAGTTGAACTACAGTCCTTAACTACTCTGGCTTCATCCCATGTAGTCAAGTATTTTGTCGCAATGATTATGTATCATGCTCCTGTGCACTTTCCTAGTGGATTTATAGGTACCACGAAGTCAATGGACCACTTCTCAAATTATTGTAGGGTCAGTTGTGGTGCTAAGGGCATGTCATCTCTCTTTGACGGTTTTCCAACTCTTTGGCATACATCGCAGGCTCTGGAATAGTCTTTAGCATCTATTTGTAACGTAGGCCACCAAAGGCCAGCTCTAAGAACCTTATGTGCAGCGCTTTCCCTGCGTAATGTCCTTCTGCGATGCCTTCATGAGCTTCTGTGAGGATCAATGGGATCTCTTCCTCCGTAACGCATCTTCTTAGTATCTCATCAGGTCCCATCTTGTATAGCTATCCAGCTATAAGTGAAAAGTCAGTAAGACGTACGACTAGTTGTTTCTGTTGTGGAATTGTATACTCACTAGGTGTCATTCTTGTTGATAGGACCTGGACTATGTCTGTGAAGTGGTCATCAATATTTCTAATGGCTAGAAGTTGTGAATCCGGAAGTGTATCCTCCAAACTGGTGGGATCTTCGCCATGTTCCAACCTCGACAAGTGGTCAAGACCTTTGTTCATTCTTCTTGGCTTAACCACAATTTCAAAATTGTATTCTTGAAATAGTAGAAGCCATCTACATATTATTCCCCCCAACACTGGCTTGTTGACTAGGTACTTAAACGTGGAGTGATCAGTAAACATTTTAAAGTGTCCTCCCAACAAGTAGTGGAGAAATTTCTATAATGCATACACCATGGATAATCCTTCTCTCTCAGTGGTGGTGTAATTAATCCCAATTGTGGATATCTTCCTGCTAACAAAAGATAACAGATGGTCAATATCTCCTTCTCCAGGTTGTTCTAACACTACTCCTAAGTCAATATAAGATGCATCGACATGCACATGAAACTCCTTACTCCAATCTAGAAAAACCAGAATAGGCGCAATAACCATCTTGTGTTTCAGTGTGTCGAAGCTCTATTGGCATTCTTCTATCCAACTAAACTGACAATTCTTATTCAAAATATTTTCCATGGGTGTTGTAATCTGTGCATATCCTTTGATGAACTTCCTGTAATATATTGTATGTCCCAGCACAGTGCATAGTCGTTTGAATGAAGTAGAAGGTGGAAAATCAACTATAATGGCGATTTTAGATGGATCTAACAAAAATCCTTGCTTGCATATAATATGGCCTAGAAACACTTCAAATGGTGAGAATAATATGCACTTCTTCAAATTTAAAGCAATTTGACACTGCCTGCATTTGTCCAACATTAGCCTTAGACATTCAATGTGATTTTTCAATAAACTAAAAACAGTCCAATCGTCAAAATATGCTTCTAAGAATTTATGTAAAAACTCTTTGAATGCTTCGACCACCACCCTAGAAAAGATGGTTGGGGAATTATTCAATACAAATGGCATCATTGTATACTAGTAGGAACCCCATTCTATGGAAAACGTGGTCTTATGGTGATCCCCCTTGGCAATCTGAATCTGATAGTATCCTAAAAATCCATTTGTAAAGGAATATACATCCTGGCCTCCCACATTATCTAACACTTCGTCAGTGAATGGTGTAGGGAAGGGGTCATGCAAAAAAGAATCATTCAGCTTCCTGAGATATACACAGATCCTGATCTCACTTGTCTTCTTATCTTGCACCACCATAGGGCTGATCCATTCTAACTCCTCGACAGGTTCTATAATCCCTGCTTCCAACATTCTGTCAAACTCAACCTTCACTTTCTCCTTATATTTAGGGTTCAATCTTTAGGGTCTCTGTTTGACTAGTTTTTTGTTTGGTTTCAAAGGGATTCTCATCTCTCCCGTTCCTTTGATACCCTTCATATAAGTGAACTTGGTCAGAAACAAGTCTTGATACTCGTGCAACAATTCTGTAATCTTGTCAATGGTAGAAACATCTCAATAATCTCCGACATTGGAAAGATTCGGTGTATCATCTGTCCCAATATTAACTTTTTTAATCTTGATTGGTTGTCCAATAAATGGTATCTCAACTCCAGGTCCTCCCACACATCTTTGTCCTTATTTTTCTGCGATGTTCACCTTTCTTGGATCATCGTCTTCATCTGCATTGATGTTGTAACAGCCGTGTAGTTTTTGGAGAGGCGCAATCCATTCATCCTCTTCTTGTTCCAAGGGAAGGCTAGATGCCTCCTAAAATACTTTTTGTCTTACAATCTATAATGCTTGATCTACTTAAGGATATTGACTTTCAAATAAGAAGGTGGTTAAAAAATTCTGAGTCATACCTTCCCAATCTGTAGTGACAAGGTGCAGCTCTGCTTGCAGGTACCAATTGATAGGTGTCGTGTCCAATGTGTTGATGAATTTGTGCACCCATTGCTCTTGAGGAATGTTTCTCCAGGCTTCCTCGCAGCTTCTCACATGGTCGTTTGGGTATCTTTGGCCTATGTATCGAACTTCGTAGCCTTAAAATTGGGCTGAGAAATGAACTATCATTAAAATATGACATTATATCCAATCTATGATAGTGTGTTTATCTGTCCCCCACCATCTTTTTGGTGTGGCTTTCAGGGCCTCATCCATTGCCAACAATCTCTGTTGTATTGGTACACTTGCTTCAAAGTCAGACAAGAATGTTTCTAAAGGAGTCAAACCATCAAATGTGGGTAAGTTACTCACTGTTGTACCGATCCTATGAACTTCTCTGGTCAGTCTAGCACATCTCCTTGTAGATACTTCATACATTTTATTCTTCTAGTTATCCAACGCTTCTTTTGAATTTGATGAACACACATTGTCACTTTTCCATATTAGGTTTCCATCAGTCATAAGATTGATGTAATCTTCTTGTCTGGCTGTCAATTTGTATATGTTTTCCATATCATATGTGTTGTCTTCTTCTCTGATGGGTTCTGTGTATCATTGACCTTCATCTAGATTTAAAGGCGTGATGATCCTAAGGCCATCTCTTTCAAATTTCATACATCTTTTCTTTAAATAAACCACAATGGAATTATTGAAAGCCCAATCAATTCCTAACAACGTAGGGTAAGGATAGTTGTCATCAACTATCTCAATTACCTCAAAATATGAAAATGTTCTTACTCTGTCGATGTCCACAGGGACATGTTCCAGTCTACCAAAGGGGCTTACAGCCTACTGATTATCCATCTTAAGCCTGATAGGGGAATAGATCAACTTTGTTTTTCCCATCAGTGCCCAAGTTTGCTTCGTCATGACATTGACCTCCGACCCTAAGTTGAGGACTACATAGTCTATATGATATTATCCTGTTTGAGCATTCAAGTGTAATTCTTTATTTTTCCTTATCCTTTTTTCAATTTGGTGTACTGCTTTATTTATTAAGGAGTCTATCTTTCCTAGCTCATACTGTCTGATTAAATTATGTAACTCTTGTACAACACTTTCATCCTGGATCAACTTAATACAAGTATGTAGGAATTCCATGAGCTTGATTATCTCTTTCACTTATCTTGGTGAAGCAGATTGATCAAATGCCTGAGGAATTCCATATTCTCTTACTTCTGGTCGTGTCTTTGATGAAGAACCTTGATCTTCTTTGAACCCTTTTCTTGCCTCCTCAAATACTTGTCTTTCTTTCTTTGCATCAAAAGTTAGGGCCTTCTCTACATCTTTCCTTACTCCTGAGTCTTCTATAGTCTTCCCTTGGGTCAGTATGTCTTCTCCTGTAACAATGCCTCCTCTAGTTATAGTAGTGACTCTAGGGTCTTCTCCGTGAGGTTCAACATATATCAATTTCACTTGTGGGTTCTGCTGAGGTCCTTGTCTTTCCTTAAGCTTAGCCCACAACACAGGACAATATTTTATAACATGTTCCAACGAACTACAGTAGTTGAAAGTAGTGCAAGGCTTCTGATAGTCCCTTTCTAAGTGTCTTAGTTGCACACAGTTGTAACAGATGATCTATCCTTGGCCTCAGCCCATACCTCCTCCTCATCCTCATCCTCTGAATCCACCATGAGGATTGAAATTTCCTCTTCCTAGAGAGTTATACTACATAGTGTTTTCTTCTTGTTGTACTTCACCTTGAATATTGTATATATCTCTTGACCTTTCATGCATGAGATCATAGGCCCTACAATCCCTATCATCATTCCCTACTGACTTGCAGAACATGCAATACAAATTTGTGGGTGTCTTAACATATTTTTGCATGTAATAGCACTCACCAGGGCGATTTTTGTTTCTACATACTTCGCACCAGAGTAGGGTGACTTGTTTCAAAGGGATCAGAGCTCCAGAGGCTAGGTATTCATTAAATAAGGGACAATGCTCCTTGTCATGGCCCTCTGACCTACATCTGACACATCAAATGTCTTCTCTTTTGTCTTTTCCCTTATATTTCTTCATGTCTTTGACTTGTAGAGACAAATTAGTTAGCTAACTCAATATTTGACTCATACCTAAGTTGGATTCTCCCATAGGGGATGATTCAAGCTTCATGGTGATCTCCAATGCCTCAACCTGTGAAGCAATCTTCTGTTGCATCAAAGGAAATATGATGTGTAGTAAAAGGGAAGCAATGAACCATTCCTTGTTCTTCTCATCTGGGATCTGAGAAGTCAATCGACTTGTTAAGGTCTTGAATCTTTGATCAAACTCCCAAATGGGTTCGGCTACGTTCTGCTTGATCTCCTTCAGTTATGTAATACATTGGGACTCTGACTTAGGTTTCTTAAACTCTATAATCAACACATTCTTGATCTCATTTAGTGGCTTAGGTTGTGTAATTCCTTGGACAAGCTTCATGTACCAGCTAAGTGTGTGATCCCTCAAAGTGGTATTGAACTGCGTTCTTTTAACAGGTTCATTAGTGACATGATTAATATTCCATATTGATTCACATAGGAACCAATGTTGGTCAGGGTCTTCAGATCCATCTCCCCTAAATATAGGGAGCCTCATCTCATCTTCTATAGATATTCCTAGGTTTCCTGACTAAGTATATGGTGGACTACTAGTGGCAGTGCTCTGAATGCTCTAGTGACTCTTATTACTTTGATTGCTTAATTCCACTAAAACAACAAGAGGGATAATAGTACTTACTTCAATGTTTTACATAGTTCCTAAGGTTTTTGGCTCGTCTCAGTGAAGTTCTTTAGCCTCCTCTTCCCCTGCCTTGGTGGGTTTCGAATTTTCTTCGTCTGTCAAATCTACCTCTTCTCCACTGTAGAAACCCTTGTCCCCGTAGTTCTTCTTGAACAGGTTCGCAAGGTGCACTTCTCTAAACACTCTCCCACTACGCATATGCCCAACTTCTATGTCACTGTCGCTGTATGAATTCTTGAACATTAGCCTTTTCAAATTTGACCAATCTACTGTATCTTCAGGATGTTCTTTTCATGAAATAGCATCTTGATCCTTAACTTCAAAAAATGTAAAAATTTCCCTTTGGGTCCCTTGAAGAAATATCTCTTGGCTTGGCTATATGACTCTACTATGTCAACAACAAACTCGTTGATGTACCCTCCAATGGTGCTATCAAACCAGTGGTCTACTACTCTGAACACAGGGTTGTCAACTCTCTTGACCTTCTTGATCAGCGCCAACGTCCAAACCACATGAGGTCTAGATCTGACTTCAAACTGGGTATCTGCTAACCTAGTTAACCACTCATATATCTCTTGATGGATTCCTCCAAAGAATATATCATGTATATCGGTAAAGATATATCTCCCTAACCAATCCTCTGTACTCAGATTAGGGTTTTTTTTCTGGGCTTCAGCTAAGTCCTTTTCTTGATCCTCTATCCACTTTTGAATCTTTGTCTTTGATGGGAACCACCTTGAAATTCCCTCAAGAAGACTCAGGTCCCGACAATGGAACCATTTGTTGGCACATGGACACAACCAGGGTTCAGATCCTAGAGCGCACCAACAAGCCCTAGCTACTGGCCCTTTCGACAACACCTATGAGGTAGATGCAGTCTCACCTGAAGCAACTATGAGAGGGTTGAAGGACAGATATGTCTACAACCAAGGGGAATATCAAGTGGATCGATTATCAGAACAATACAGCATGCATATATCTCTTATAAACCTATATCTACTCCACACAATTATAGATCTGATCTAACACAGCAATGCAATAACAATATATCATTGACAAAGAATAGGGCATCAATCACACATTCGACACAAGATATACATGGTTCACCCTCTCTCTAGGGATACATCCATAGAGCTGTGCTTTATAATGTATTAGGATGAAGCATACAATTATTTTTTTTTCTCTTAGCTATCATATCTTCTTTCTTCTTCTCTCTTTTTCTCCCCTTCCTGTGCACCCAACTGTAGGTCTTGATCTTCGCACCCAACTAGACATCTTACAATACCCGAAGGCTCTCACACTTAGAACTTCTCTCTCACACAACAATAATCACTCATTGTTAACTCCCAAAATAGAACCATCATTTTGGTTGGGTTTTACAGTGGATAGCATGGCTATTGATAGTTTCCTCAACTCATTGTTAAGTCTTTTAGCTGCAAAATTTTAGATTTTGGTTTGACTTAAAAATAATTTGGATTGTAAAGTCTTCTTTTTTCAAAATTGTCATTTTTTACTTTCCACAGCTAACTTGTTTTCAAAGGTTCATTGTGCGCTGTGGAAAGTTCCCACTTTCAACAGCTAAGGAGATCGTTTCATCAGTTGGCGTGTTGTTGAAAGTGTCAAATCTTAAAAGGTTCTTAAAATCAGTTCTCGAGTGGCGTGTTGTCAAAGATACATGCTTTCAACAGCTAAGGAGGGTCTTCTACAAAGTGGCGCGCTGTGGAAAGTGCATACTTT
>ML782040.1:230310-261811 GCA_009831015.1 Picea engelmannii
GTAACATTTTACCTTCTCAAACAAGATCGGAAACTCTATCACCGTCAATTGACAATGTATTGTCATTTGATTCCATATCCTATTAGCTTGCAAGTGACATTTTCCCCTTTGTATTAATTTATGTATGTTTCCAATTAGCTTTACATATTTGTCGATTTTCTTTTCACAAATCTATATGGATTGTGTGTCCTCTATGCAAATTGAACAAAAACAATATTCATGCCTTCTATCAAATGCAAACACATTTTGGTAGGATTTCTTTTTAATTTATTGCAATTTCTGAGTTTCAAGTATTGTATTGGCTTCATATGGGATCGATCTATCTACATATTGGATTCCAATATATCAAAAAAAATTGCATGGTTCAAGAATAATTTATTTAAGTATTTAAATGAAATGTCAGTATATGTTAAAGACAAATTATTGATATTGAAATTGATCAAGAATCATATTTTCATGTGTACAACATATATACACACACTTGCACAGATCCATTGACAAATTATATTCATGGATTAGAGATGCCCAACACCATTGAACAACTTGATCAACAAATACAAATCGATTGAAACAAGGGTTCATCTAATACCTTTGAAATGTTTGTTTTACACATGTCCTTGCATCGTCATGCTCTCCTTTTCCATGACCAATATCAAAGAAATGCCAACAATCTTTAATGTTTTATTTATTATGAAGACGACACAACTAATAGAATGACCATGAATATTTGAATTGACTTGCATATCCATCTGACCATATCCAATGTTGATTATACTTGATCCCACTGGCTTTCAATGAATCATAAATTTATCAAAACAATGTTGTACATAATGTATATCATTTGTATGATTGTCACTTATATTAAAGTGATATGCATTAATGACATGTTGATTGTCATTGGTGTTTTGTATGTTATCAACACTATGTTGAGCATGTCTATATAGAATATGGGAAAGTATAGAGACTTGATCAGAATGATAGTATTCACTATGTGTTTATTTTGTGTAGCGAATATGTAATCTCTGCAAAATCAACCACTCCCAAAATCATCTCGGGTGGAAAAACTTCATGGGATTTTTTGAATTGTATGTCTTGTCATCAAGATCTATGTGAATGTTTGGTGTATTTATAAATTTTGTTTTCAAACTTCTTCCAAAAATATATCACATAGATCTTATCCTCTTGCTAATTGTTGGGCTCGTGATTTGATTGTTTAATGATGTTGATTGAATCCTTTTGACCGATATTATATATGTATTAATAACCATTTTGAAGAAGTTTTGAAGGATTTCATAGAAAATCATCATAGCTCATGCCAGGTACGTGTAATTGATGTTTTGTAATGATTTTGAGTTTAGTTCATCTTGATTTAATGATTGCAGGAAGCTAATGCACGATTTGTGTGTCACAGGGAAAACTCGCATGGCGTTTTTCCATCCAATAGCTCGTAGGGTACTCCATTCGGCATTGCATCTGGTACTCCATCTGGCACTCCATCCGACACTAAAACTATGCGCAAGTTGGTGGTTGTTATATCGGAAGCCTGTGTTGGGCAAATCAATGACATGGATTTTTTTCACCCTCGTGGCCTCCAAATACTGAGATCTTGACATCTTGGATTGAGCCATTATGTTGAGCATTGAGTAGCTCATTTAGTTTCTAGAGGCCACAGGAATTTAGAACGTATTTAACGTGATTTGTTTTTTTTAGAGGTGCTTGACCTCTCGAATTGTAACTATATAAATACCACAACAATGGTCAGACAAATAGCTAAGGATTGTTAATACTTTTAAGGAATTGCTAGAATCATTTTTGTGGTGTAATTCCAAACATTTCCACATACTTGTGCAAATCTGTGTTTTTTTAATTTAAATGCAAGAAGTGTATTGATTCAGCTTGTGATTCATTGTTGAGAAGTAGCCACAAGCTGTTGGGGGCCCCACCAGTGGTCTAGGTGAATAGTTATATAGTTAGCTTGTGTATTTGAATTGTGCAATTTCCATTTCTTTTATTTTCTTGTTATATGTGTTTTTATCATTTTACTTGTTGTGTATTTGGTGTTCATAATTTAATTGTTTTAATTTCCTTTTTGCAAGTTGATTGTAAAGGATAGTTAATATGTTGTGTCTTTTAAATTAATTAGTAATTAGCTTGCAAGATTAGATACTAACCTTGTTGCGTGATTAAATGCTATTTTGAATTTTTGCAGATTGAAGTAAAATAGTTAGAACGGAGTATTGAGTAAAACGGAGTATTGAGTTAATGCATAATATAGAGTTTCTTTGGCAAGGTTTCGATGGATGAATAGTTGCTAATTTTGATTTTAATTCTGAGTTTGCTTATCCAATTTGCCTAGTTAGTTTTATTATTAATTTTACTATCATATGTTGAGATAGAAGTAGAATTGGAATTATGTTTTAATGAGTATTTCAATTTGCAATTTGAATTGTTAATAATAAGATTAGTCTAGTTTATTTTGTGAAATTTTTATTCTAGGTCTAGATTGCAATTTTAATTCAAAGTTTGAGTTCAAGTTAAGTTTTTAGTTATAAGTCTCTAATGGTGTGAATTTTCTTACATTATCATAAGAGTGCATTTGAATTAAATAGAATAACATTTTCTTATCGTTGATGATTTATGCATAAATTGAGAGATCACGTGGTGTTGAGTCTCCATTTTGACACTTCTAATGCCCTATATTACCCTGTATCTGAGCCTATTTTTCCTATGTTATAGCATATACTTGATTGTTTCCTTCATAATCATATATGATGACCATTGTCATGTACATAGAGAGGTAAATTATGATTAAGGCATGATTTGTTTAATTTTCTTGAGTTAATTCGATTAAATGATTGATTTTGTATGATTCTAATCATTTGACTCCTAAGTATTTTTTATCTAGAACCAAGTCTATTCTAATACCTCAGCATTCTGGTACTGCAAGCTACAATGTATTTTGGTACTAAGACAATCTGGTACCAAGTCATGCGTCATTTCGGTACTACCCGTGCACCTAATCCTGTACTCAGATTCGCGACTGTGTGTATTCGGGTACCAAACCCCTGTTTCCAGAATTCACCTATTAAACGAGTATTTTGATGGAGATTTCGAGAATTTAGTTGGATCGAAGCCTCCAAATTAGTTTTCCATATCACGATATACTCCATCACTCATGCACTTCGTGTCATGAGGATGAATTCCATCCCTAGAGATTCGATGTGAATACCAATTGCAATATTTTAAAAATTGTTTGATGCTTATCCTTAGATCTTGATAGTATCGGGTCACCTTCTTTATAAGGGATGTTGTATAGGAGATAGAATAGGAAGGAATAAGGAATGTAATGAAGAAAGTTGTCAGAACCAGATGATACATATTGTTTTTATGTACGAGATGATGAATTGTTGATTCAATTTACCAGTTGAAGAAATACAAATGATCCGTTGTGAAAATTCATGAGTATGATTAGAACGTTTTAGTCTGTTACCTTTTTATAGGTTCCTTGTTGGTTCGACAAGGGCCCACCGCCCCAACTAAGGTAAACCTCCTTGTATATGCTTTGTGTGATTGTGTGAATATTTCACAGTAGTGTGTTTTCAATGATTTCAAATCCATTTCAAGAGTTCAGCATTAAATCATTTGTTTCTAAATTGGTGTGAGTAATCAGATACTAGATCGAATAGATATTTTTCTTTTCTAATATTGTAGGTTGACATTTAATTGTTTGAAGTGTGGGATTGTTAAGAAAATGTTATTTTGATTTTATGATTGTAGTGTTCTTAGTAGGTACAGGAACCAGAGGACTTTATCTCTCATCTTCATGTTCCATAATAAAGTCTCTCAGTCATGTTGATTGTTCCTTGTACTAAAGAAGGTTTGCTTGAATAGAACAAAGTGAGAATTGATTTATGTTTCAAGAGTGATTGGAGTTTATTGTTAATCATTGTTTTGATTGCTACTTGAAACAAGCTCTTAAGTTCATCTCTCTAATTCATAAGCCTAGAATGAATAAACTTGTCACCTAAGACAAAACCTTTTGATTGATTGTCTGCTTGAGAAGTTTTATTATCAGTTTTCTCTTCTTAGTTTGAAGTTGTGTGAAGTATTCAAAAATCTTAGAAACAAATTATTATGTTATTAATTATTTCGTGATTAAGATATATACAATAGACATAGGTAGGTTACCTGTTCTCGGCACATATAGTGTAACAAATCTTTTGATTACAAAACTCGGATTGGCATATAAATGAGTGTAATATATTGAACATATTTATACACCAACATTTTGGCGTCGTTGTCGGGGAGTTGTAAATGGTAATAGGTAGAATTTTGAATTTTTGATTGGTTTGATGAGTTTGGATTGGATTTAAGGACAATCTAAGGGTGGAGAGAAGATAGTAAGACGAGAGGTAAGAACCTGCGCATCCCCTTTTATGGGGTTGCTCCAAAGTCAGGTTGTCCTCTTACTTTTGATAGTTAGAAATTTGTGTTTTTGTATTGAAATTTATTTTATGAGTAGGTATAGAGATAATAAAGGTAGATTTATTCCTCCCAAAATTGCAGAAAAATTAGAAAAACAAACAACCNCCCCACACACACACTAATTCATCTAAAAATCATGCACGAAAAATTCTTAGAGGAGAGAGATCAAAGGAAGAAATTGAAACAACATCCAAATACACTAAATATGAAGTGACTATTCAAATTGAAAGCATAAGAGAATAGGCAAGAGGGGAAGCATTGGCGACCAAATCAGGAGGAGGAGTTGGAAAAGAAACAGAGGTAGTGATAGAGGAATTTTCATCTATTGTTGGGGAACCACACAAAACATTGGAACAACTAGATATACAAAACAACCCAATGGTTGAACCATCACTTAGTGGGGAGACTTCACCACCACCCTAAAAACTATTTGGGGATATGGCATAAGAGGAAGGAAATGCAACCAATGAAACAGAGACATTTGGATTCCCCATACTGGACATCGCCAGAGACATTGCCATGAAGAAAATTCCATTATCCTCACTGCCTCACTTCCATGGTATGTCAATAGAAGGTCCTATCTCATTTTTTTTTGAATTTGATATACTATGTAGAAGTTATAATTACAATGATAATGCACAAAAGTTAAAACTCTTTCCAACTACACTGAAAGATTCAACAGTAAGGTGATTTATGAGCCTATGAGAAAATGATCTTGTCTTGGGATGGTATGAAGGAGACCTTCCTCCAGAAATACCAAGATTATTGTAGACCTAGGGATGCTAGGAATGACATATTTAAAATGCAGCAATCTGGATTCTGAGGAAGAAAGCTTGGAAGATTACCTGGAAAGGTTCAAATACAACTACCAAAAGACTAAGAAAATTTCCTTAGAAACAACTACAATTAGGAATATATTCCTAAATGGTGTGAGGGATGACTGCATTGAATTACTAAACCTCATGAGTTCTCGAGATGTGTACCAAAATACATTTGTAGACATAGCAAAGTATTGTAAAAGATATTCTCGCAGTCAAGCCAAAACTGGAAAAAGTATAAGGGATCCTACAAACAAAATTGTTAAACCCACATCAGGAGGTGTTACTAGGATTGAATTGGGGAATTTATTAGAAAAATTCAAAATAGAAATCATAAACACCATCAGCTCCCAACTTGATACCATAAAACGTAAAAGGAAACAAGAGGAAGAAAATGTCTCTTTGGAATTTTTTTGTCATCGTTGTAGGAAAAAGAATCTTGAAAAGGAATGCCCCCTTAATGTTATTGAAATATGTGGCCTCTGTATAGAGGATCACCCTACCAATGATTTCCCTTCCTTATCTAGACTTAAAGACATAGTCAAATGAGGAGTAGAACCTCATGAAACATCCTACCCCGCTAAGAGGCCATGGAGACAAAAAAATCAT
Organism: Picea engelmannii; assembly: GCA_009831015.1. Classification (NCBI taxonomy): domain Eukaryota; kingdom Viridiplantae; phylum Streptophyta; class Pinopsida; order Pinales; family Pinaceae; genus Picea; species Picea engelmannii. The sequence continues at coordinate 236,223 of ML782040.1, forward strand.
AATATGTTTGCAGACCCTACTACACAATATTCACAACAACAATGGGTACCTCCCATGTCTTATCCTCAATGGTCAACAAAAAATACACAAATCCAACCTTGGAAACACTAATGGAGAGGGTCTACATATGGTAATGTTACCTTTCAGCCAACAAATTTCCCTACGTACCCACAATACCCTTCAAATATTTCTCAGTTGCTCCCAGGATTTAATCCTCCTGCTCTTCCTCCACCTACACAGCTGAAACAACAACTTGCACTGCCTATGAATCCAAATATGCAGAAAAAAATAAAAGTTGCACCTATTCAAAACCCTCCTCGGCCTACCCCTATTCCTGCACAACCTATCCCTAATCCAAATAACAGGCCTACACAACCTATAAAAAACCTTGAAGTACAAACATTCCCCACTTATGTAATAACCCCAACTCCATTTAATGGAATTGAATTAAGATTAGGGAGGGTTGTAAATAAAAAAAATCCTATTGTGGTTATTCAAGAAGAAGAGCAATTAGATAATCACACAGATCAAGAAGAAGAACAAATATTTCAAAGAGAAGAATAAATGGTTGTTCAATTAAATGAAGAAAGAAACACCCTTGTACAATGAGAAACTCCTCCTCCCAATTCTCATGTAGCAGAAACACCTCAAAAAAAAAATTCCCCTTATCCCTAAATGTTACTTTTGAAGAAATTTGAGGAACCTCTAGGACATAATCTAGAGACTGAACTTAGAAATATATCTGTGAAGATCCCCCTACTACAGGCCATCAAGGATATACCTATTTATGATAAAATTGTAAGGGACCTTTGCATTAAGAAGACAGGGAGGAAGAGTAAGGAGACTTCTTTCATATAGGTGGTTGGACAGTTGTCAGATTTTATAATAGAAATGCCATCCAAGTATAGTGATCCAGGGAACCTAGTGGTAACCATAGAAATTAATGTTGTTGCTTTGCCGTACACATTGTTTGATCTAGGGGAAGCAATAAGTGTTATGTCAGTAAACACTATGAAAACACTGCAACTAGATCACCTAAGACCAACACAAACTCTGATGGAGCTTGCAGACAAATCAATCATCACCCCAGTAGGAATTTTAGACGATATAACAGTTACCTTGGCTTATTGGGAATACCATGTGGATTTCCTAGTGATTCATCCCAAATATTCCAAACCAGGACATCCAGTAGTACTTGGAAGACCTTAGTTGGCCATTGTTGATGCATTTATTAGTTTTTGATCTAGATATATGACAATTTCCAATGGCACTCAAAGTCAAAAACTTATCCTTTTTCCCCCTGCCCAACCAGCCACTGAATTTCCCCTCTGGTTGGAGAATCCCTATGGGGAGGAGGACTGTACTTAGCCCTTGTTAACACTTGAACAAGTAAAAGGAGTTCAAGAGAAAACTGAAGAACAAATTTTAATTTTATTCTTGGTTGATTCAGCATGCATTGAATATCCTCAATCTTTTCCTAAATATACACATATCGTTATCTCTGAATTCCAAGAAATTTTGCACCCCTCCACCTCTACATTAGCCACCATTTCAAAAATAGATGAATGGAAAGAATAAGTTGTTTAGGATGTTGAAATAAGTCCTAGGAAATCTTTGTATATCAATGCTACCTTAGAAACAAATCAACAACAGAAGTTGATATAGATGATTCAAGGTCAATCTGGTGCTTTTGCATGGGATTACTCTGACATGAGAGGGATCCACCCAGAAACCTGTATTCATCATATTTACACTAACGATCAAATCAGACCTATTAGGAAACCCCAAAGAAGAATGAATCCAGCCTTGAAATACATAGTGAGAGAAGAACTCCAGAAACTCCTACAAGAAAAATTCATTTACCCTATATCAGATAGAAAGTGGGTATCCCCATTAGTTATTGTACCTAAGAAAAATGGAAATGGAGGATTTGTGTGGACTTTCAAGATTTAAACAAGGCTACCTATAGATATTACTTTCCCTTTCCTTTCATAGACCAGGTCTTGGACACTTTGTCTGGAAAGAGGTATTTTTCTTTCTTGGATGGGTTTAGTGGTTACAATCAAATCCAAATTTCACTAGAAGACCAAGATAAAACCACATTTACCTTCCCTTGGGGGACCTATGCCTATAGGTTTCTTCCTTTTGGTTTATGTAATTCCCTGCTACCTTTGAAAGGGTTGTCTTGGCCATTTTATTTGATTTGACCTGTGACTGTGTGGAAGTCTACATGGATGACTTTACAGTGTACGGGGATGATTTCCAACAAGCATTGGACAATTTCAAGAAAGTACTGGTGAGGTGTAAAGAGACCAACCTTTCACTCAATCATGAAAAGTCTAGAATGTTTCATATTGAAGGAATTTTTCTAGGTCACCACATCTCCGGTACAGGAATAAGAATAGACCCTGCCAAGATTGACATTATTTCCCAAATAAAGATCCCTAGCTCACAGAAATAACTAAGAAGTTTCTTAGGGCATGTTGGTTACTATAGGAGGTTCATTAAAAATTTTACAAACCTGGTTGCCCCCCTATTCAAACTGTTCACAAAAGATGTTGAATTTTGTTGGAATGAACAATGTCAAATCTCCTTTGAAATCTTGAAAACAAAGTTCTCAAGTGCCCCTGTTTTGAGAGGACCAAACTGGTCTCCTCCTTTCCATATTTTCACAGATGCCTCAAATACCACTTTGGGGGTTATCTTAGGACAAAGGGAGGGACAAATTCCTTATGCTATATACTTTGTCAGCAAGAATATCTCACCTGCTGAAGTAAATTACACTATCATGGAAAAATAATTTTTGTCAGTAGTACATGTCATAAACAAGTTTAGACACTACATAACAGGATATGAAGTCTTTGTGCATACTGACCATTCAACCATTATATTTTTAATGAACAATCCTATTACAAATGCTAGAGTGACTAGATAGTTGTTATTACTACAAGAATTCAATATCACCATCATTGATAGGCTTGGAAGAGATGATTTAGTTGTTGATTTCTTGTCTAGACTTAGTCATACATGTGACAATACTCCAGTAGATGATGATTTTCCGGATGATAATCTATTTTCTATTTCTACTTACACCCCTTGGTATGCAGATTTAGCCAACTATCTTGTAACAGGGAAGCTACCTCAAAATATTTCCTTCCGAGAGAAACAAAGAATTGTCTAGCTAAGTGTCAATTACATGTGGCATGATGATTGCTTATACCGAACTGGACCTGACTAGGTGATCAGAAGGTGTGTTCGGGAGGATAAGATGCAGGATATTTTCATAGCCTGTCATGATGGCCCATGTGGATGCCATTTTGTTGAAAAAATGACAACATACAAGATTCTATAGTCTGACTATTACTGGCCAACCATTTTTAAAGATGCAAAGAAATATGTGGCTAGATGCAATGATTGCCAAAGAATGGGAAAACCTACTGCAGTTGATGAAATGAATCTACAAGCCCAAGTAGTCATCGAACCCTTTGAAAAATGGGCTTTGGATTTTGTAGGACCTATCGACCCCATATATCGCAGGAAAAAGTACATCTTAGTATGCACAAATTATGTAACGAAGTGGGTAGAAGCTAAGGCTTTGTATTCAGCCAATGAACAATCTGTTGTAGACTTTCTCTTTGAAGAAAGTTTTACTTGTTTTGGTGTACCTAGGGAAATATTCACTAACCAAGGAACACAATTCACCTCAAATTTGGTCAAGGCTCTTACTGAACAGTACAAGATCAAACACAGAAAATATTCGCCTTATCACCCCCAAGCAAACGGGTAAGTAGAATCGACCAACAAGATGATAGAGGCTATCCTCACTAATATTGTTTAGTTGAATCACAAATACTGAGCTGATAGGTTTCCTAAGGCCTTATGGGCCTATAGGGAAACTTGGATAAATACAATAGGCCATACACCTTATGAGTTGGTGTATGGGAAGAAGGTACTACTTCCCATAGAGTTTCAAGTAAAAATCTTCAAGACTGCCATACAATTAGGGATGGATCTGAATGAAGCTCAAAAACAGAGGTTATTACAATTAAATGAGCTTGATGAGATAAGAAAAAATTCTCTACAAATAACCACTCTTATAAATGGCATGACAATTATATCAAAAATAAGTCCTTTCAGTCAAGTGATTGGGCCCTCCTATATGATAGTAGGTTCAAAACTTTTAAGGGTAAATTGTCTACTATATGGTTGAAACCCTATGAGGTTGATATAGTTTATGACAATGGTTCAATAAGGATAAACATCATTTATGAGAATCAGACTCCCTTTGTCGTAAATGGGCATCGACTGAAGGTTTATCATAATCCTCTATCAAAAGAGGATTTTGTCAAAAATGTTCTTCAGAGTTTCGAAATGCAACTGGTAAGCAAGATGGTCTCTCCTCCTATTGACCCACCGCAACAAGTTCAATTGCATGAATTAATTTAGCTATGTACATAGGTGTGTCATTATATAGAACTTTTATTTTATTTTATTTTTCTGATATAACTAACAAAAAAACAAAAAGTTGGTTGTGTTCTCATGTAAATAAATGAATAAAGAGGACATTTACTAGATGGATTCTTCTTTAAGTTTTTTAGACTCTTTAAAAATGAAAACACTGGTGATCGGGAACTGGCCCGAGCTCGAGAAAAATCCACGGGACAGTGTATAGAGTTTTCTTTAAGTTTTCCAGACTCTTTAAAATTGAAAATACCGGCGAGCAGGAACTGGGCCAGGCTCGAGAAAAATCCATGGGACAGTATATAGAGTTTTCTTTAATTTTTTCAGACTCTTTAAAATTGAAAACACCGGAAAGCATTAACTAATCTAGGCTCGATAAAAATCCACAAAAAAGTAGTAGTTAGGATTATTATTATTTTTAATAAAAAGGAAGTGTCAATAGGAGTAGTGATCAGCCTGGTTCCAAAAAGAGGAGGGTTCTAAAATCTCAACAACTGATCATCCAATTCCAGAATACCCTTTTGTCATAGAACTTGGAGTCCAGTCACAAATTATTTTTGCATTATTCCAATGCAAACTCAAAATTCCTAAGTGTTGGTATGTGTTCCATCTACATGGTTTTTCAGTTGAATCAGATCACAAAACACCAACTACTTCTACAAGGCACTGCCACTAGGTACTATGTCAAAATATCTTCAAGCACCAAAATACAATGATTTCCTCTGTGTTCATGTTCATTGTTGCATTATTCCAGTACTAAACCATCTTGTTGTGCTCATCCATTACTGGACCACATCCGGTACTGAAGAACAAACGCTAGGCTATTCCAGCAATGAAACAACTTGTTGTGCCCATCTGGTACCAATGGTCATTCTTGTGCTCATCCGGTACTAAAAGAAGGAACCCTGCATTATTCCATTATCGACCATAACTCTACACTCAGGTGATCCAATACTCAGGTGATTCGGTATTGGTAATAAGGTGACTGGTAGCTCTAATCATATTTTCAAGTTGTTGGTCGATTTTAGTACTAGGACATACCGATTCAACATTTTTCATTTTATTAAATAAAGTAGACTGATTATGCATTAAACATATGGTTTCTCTCGAATCATGACACACTCCCTACCACGAAATTCTGTAAAAAAATCCTCGTCTACATTTTCATATGAATAAAACGTCCCTATTGCCCAAAATACCAAGAGTACGAGGTAATTGTGTCTCTTACAGGATCTATTTCATGCCTTCCATTTTTAAACGTCATGCCCCCATGATTCAATCTCATGCCATATGAATGACCCAAACCACATCTTCTCGCATATCAAACAATGATCCTGATGACGTCATCCAATTTCAAACTCACGAGTTCTGATCATAATAACCACATCCCTTGTCATCATTATCTAAAACTCTCATAAATATGGTATGACGCCAACTTTCCTATGAGTCTATAAGTCGCTAGTGTATTCAACATGCCTTACTGTGTCATCATTACTGTTGATGTGACCGTTGTAAATAGAATCTCAATTTATAAACACCCATTTGGATGGCTCTGCCATCCAGAACAACGTTATTTGCCATTTTTATTGTTGCACTTTCCACATTCACACTGTGATATTGTGCCTCTGTATCCTTTGCATACCTATTTTGGTACTCCATCACAGTCTGCGTTATTCCAGTACCCCATCACGGTCTGCACTAATCTGATACTCCATCACAGTCTGCGTTTATCTGGTACTCAACCCTCGACACTTTGCCCACACCTCATACACCTAAACAATTGTTTCAAGCTAGCATGGGGGTTGACAGGCATGATCCTATATTTCAATTATATAGGGAAACAACAGAATATCAAGCTTGCAGGGAAAAATATGAACAGGTTGGTTGGGTGCCATTTTTGGAAAATTTTAAAGGCCACCATGAAGGAGTCTCACTTTCTTTTGCGTAGACATATGATGTAGAAAATGTGCAGTTTGGACATATGAAGTTGACAATTATGGAGGCCAGCATATCAAAAGCGACAGGCCTCCCTGTGGCTGGAGAAAAATACTTCAAGAGGGTGATCGTTGATAAGAAGCTTTGTCAAAAATTTCTCAAGGCAGAACATCAAGACACTAATTGGGCTAAAGGAATTCCTAGATGCTACATCAAAGAGGAATATTGGATGATGCTCATGAGTTTGCAGAGATTTCTCACCTGCGAAGGGAGGTATGCAGTAACCTTTATTTATCATTTGAAAATTTTATCACATTTTGAAGGAGGGACACAAATTAATTTTCCTCACTTCCAATGGATGAGTTTAAATAAGATGGTGAGAGGAGTGAAATTAGCGTCCAAGAAACATGAAACTAGCCTTCATCACCATGGCTTAATAAGATTTTTGGTTTTCCATGCCTTGAGGACACAACGTGGTAGTTGGAAGAAACTACTCCAACATATTTTTTCTCAGGGAGGAATGTCCAAACCTATAGAGGAATAGGAAGTAGGAATACGCAGTGAGGGGTCAAGAAAAAAGGAAAAGAAAGATAGAATGAAGGTATCAGGCGGTAAGGAAGGCACGCTTACACCCATCTCATCCCATGCTATTGAGGGATCGGAGAAAGATTTTTTTTTTTGTAGGGGAACCTACTACATCCAGAAAGAAGAAAGACACTCAATCCCTGAAAATAAGTCCTATCTCGATTTTAAAAGCTAAAAGACAGAAGAAAGACTTTGGGCTATGGGAACGATCAGACAGTGCTCCTGAAGAAACTATGGAACTATCACCAGAACCAGTTAGTCAAGTGGAGAATACCCATGACCTCACTATGCAGAGCAAGAGAAAGGGTCAAAAGGAGAGTGTGCTAGTAAAATGAGTCCTAGAGAGGGCCACCTCATTTGAGAAGGAGAAGCTTGCCAGTTCAAAGTACCTAGGTCATTCTTGAGTCCTAAAGATCAACTGTCACAAAGTAATAAATGAAAGAAGAAGAATACATATCAACATGAGATTTCACATGATATCCCTGAGGAAAATATTGAACCCCCTACAGAATTAGTTAAGGAATTGGAAAATACCCCCGAGGTAGTTACTGTGTCTCCCCAAAACCTGGTTAGTGAGTTAGAAGAAACTCCTAATATGAAAAGTGGAAACAAAGAAAATATCAAAAGGGGGAAGGCATGAGAGAAACAAATTTCAGAACCTACACCTCAATCTTCCAAGTTAGAAATAAGGACTGATCAATAGAGGTAGACTCTAGAACCCACACCTCGGGCCTTCAAGATAAAAATCAAATCGACACAGGAGAAACAAGTGTCAAGGCCTACAACTATTAATATGAAGAAGAGGAAGTTTTTTGAGGAAACTTCCACCCCTATCAACAAATCTGAGGAAGTCTCACTTCCCATACGAAGGACCACCAGAAGCATGGCCAAGTAGGTAATATTTCCACATATTCCTTCTCTTCAAGAAGAAACCATTGAGATCTTGAATTCTCCAAAAAAAAAGAAGTGGTTATGGAGCTATGATTAGTGAGACAAAGGGGTTGGTGACAGAAACTTTGAGGGGTCTAAGAAAGGAAAAGGAATCCTGAGAGGAGGTGACTAAGAAAGAAACCACATATAGTATGGAGAAATCTCTGAGCAAACAGCAATTGATAGTAAATATTGGGAAGTTGAAACAAGAAATTGCAGAGTACCAGGTATTGGACAGGCACATCAAGGAAGAGAATGCATAATTAAAAGAACTGAATGCAGAGGTCTCTGCTAAACTCAACAAAGTCTTATGATTGATCCAATACAACAGAGTAATTAAGAAGGAACTGAGAAGTGAAGCTTATGGTTTTAACATCCTACAACCAGAGAAATGACAGAGAATGGTTCAATTATGTAGAAAGTTTTTGAGTATTAGTTTTGATGTTGTTGCATAGGGACATGCAATGACTTTGGCATGGGGGAAATGTTGAGTCTCCATTTTGACACTTATAATGTCCTATATTACCCTGTATCTGAGCCTATTTTTCCTATGTTATAAGCATATGCTTGATTGTTTCTTACATAATCATACATGATGACCTTGTTCATGTACATAGAGAAGTGACTTATGATTAAGGCATGATTTGTTTAATTTTCTTGATTTGATTCGATTAAATGATTGATTTTGTATGATTCTAATCATTTGACTCCTAAAAAGTTTTGATCTAGTACCAAGTATATTATGGTACCTCATCATTCTAGTACTGCAAGCTATAGCCTATTCTGGTACTAAGACAATCTGGTACCAAGTCTATTATAGTACCAAGTTATGCACTATTCTGGTACTACCCATGCACCTAATCCAGTACTCAAATTCGCAACTGTGTGTATTCCGGCACCAAACTCTTGTTTCCAGAATTCACCTATTGAACGAGTATTTTGATGGATATTTCGAGAAGCTAGTTGGATCAAAGCCTCCAAATCAATTTTCCAGATCATGATAGACTTCGTCACTCATGCACTTCGTGTCATAAGGATGAAGTCCATCCCTAGAGATTCGATGTAAATACCAATTGTAATATTTTAAAAGTTGTTTGATGCATATCCTTAGATATTGATAGTATCGTCTCACCTTATTTATAAGGGATGTTGTATAGGCAATAGAATATGAAGCAATAAGGAATGTAATGAAGCAAGTTGTCAGAACCAGATGATACATATTGTTTTTATGTATGAGATGATGAACTGCTGATTCAATTTACCATTTGGAGAAATAAAAATGATACGTTGTGCAAATTCTTGAGTATGATTAGAACGATTTAGTCTGTTACCTTTTTAGAGGTTCCTTGTTGGTTCAACAAGGGCCCACCGCCCCAACTAAGGTAAACCTCCATGTATATTCTTTGTGTGATTGTGTGAATATTTCACAGTAGTGTGTTGTCAATGATTTCAAAACCATTTCAAGAGTTCAACATTAAATCATTTGTTTCTAAATTGGTGTGAGTAATCAGATATTAGATCAAATAGATATTTTCCTTTTCTAATATTGCAAGCTGGCATTTAATTGTTTGAAGTGTGGGATTGTTAAGAAAATGTTATTTTGATTTTATGATTGTAGTATTCTAAGTAGGTATGAGAAATAGAGGAATTTATCTCTCATCTTCATATGCCATAATAAAGTCTCTTAGTCATGCTGATTTTTCCTTGTACTAAAGAAGGTTTGCTTGAATAGAAAAGAGTGAGAATTGATTTATGTTTCAATAGTGACTGGAGTTGATTGTTAATCATTGTTTTGATTGCTACAGGAAACAAGCTCTTAAGTTCATCTCTCTAATTCATAAACCTGGAATGAACAAACTTGTCACCTAAGACAAAACCTTTTGATTGACTGTCTGCTTGAGAATTTTTATTATCAGTTTTATCTTCTTAGTTTGAAGTTGTGTGAAGTATTCAGAAATATTAGAAACAGAGTATTATGTTATTAATTATTTCCTATTTAAGCTATATACAACAGACATATGTAGGTTACCTATTCTCGGAACATATAGTGTAACAACTCTTTTGATTACGAATCCTAGATTGACATATAAATAAGTGTAATATATTGAACATATTTATACATCAACACATGGATTTTCACGGTAGTTGATATTTCTTCTATAATGGCTAAGCTCCCGTTAGATTGTTTGATTCATGCTTTTCATTTCGCTATAGAAGTTAATATTGAATTTATCCCTCTTGAGCTATCACTAATTGTTAGATGTCATATTGATGTCATAAGACACCGAAGATATAATCATCATCATTATATTTGAAGTTTTCTTGTTATTGTAGATTAAAGAGTAGTTGTTGATCAATCTTTGAATATTGTCATGATGCTTTTAATTCAATAGGTTAAGATTTCCCTTTGTATATTAGAAGTAATTATGAGTTTTATCATAAGAATAGAGTTCACTTGCTAATATTTTGATTAGTTACCTGTTGAGTAGTTTTGATTAGTTTACTTGCTACATAAGTTTTAATAGGGTACTTTCTTGCTTTTCTGCTTGTTTACTTGTTGCTTCTCATTGATTTTGAATAGATTGATTAGCTTAGTTTCCTATTTCTATTATTCATTAAGTTGAATAGATTAAATAGATGGCTTGATTTTGCTCATTATATTGATTAAGTTGATTTGTTCAAAGTGGATTTTTCATTTGTTTCTTAGGACAATCCATTGATCCATTTTCACTAGAACCAGTCAGTCAAGTGGACAATACCCATGACCTCACTATGCAGAGCAAGAGAAAGGGTCAAAAGGAGAGTGTGCTAGCAAAATGAGTCCTAGAGAGGGCCACCTCATTTGAGAAGGAGAAGCTTTCCCAGTCCAAAGTACCTAGGTCATTCTTGAGTCCTAAATATCAACTATCACAGAGTAAGAAATGAAAGAAGAAGAAGACATATCAACATGAGATTTCACATGATATCCCTGAGGCAATTGTTGAACCCCCTACAGAATCAGTTAAGGAATAGAAAAATACCCTCGAGGTAGTTACTGTGTCTCCCCAAAACCTGGTTAGTGAGTTAGAAGAAACTCCTAAGATGAAAAGTGGAAACAAAGAAAAGATCAAAAGGGGGAAGGCATGAGAGAAACAAATTTCAGAACCTACACCTCAATCTTCCAAGTTAGAAATAAGGACTGATCAACAGAGGCAGACTCCAGAACCCACACCTTGGGCCTTCAAGATAAAAATCAAATCAACACAGGACAAACAAGTGTCAAGGCCTACAACTGTTAATATGAAGAAGAGGAAGTTTTTTGAGGAAACTTCCACCCCTATCAGTAAATCTGAGGAAGTCTCACTTCACATATGAAGGACCACTAGAAGCATGGACAAGTAGGTAACAGTTCCACATATGCCTTCTCTTCAAGAAGAAACCATTGAGATCTCGAATTCTCCAAAAACAAAAGAAGTGGTTATGGAGCTACGATTAGTGAGACAAAGGGGTTGGTGACAAAAACTTTGAGGGGTCTAAGAAAGGAAAAGGAAGCTCGAGAGGAGGTGACTAAGAAAGAAACCACATATAGTATGGACAAATCTCTAAGCAAACAACAGTTGATAGTAAATATTGGGAAGTTGAAACAAGAAGTTGCAGAGTACCAGGTATTGGACATGCACATCAAGGAAGAGAATGCATAATTAAAAGAACTGAATGCAAAGGTCTCTGCTAAACTCAACAAAGTCTTACGATTGATCCAATACAACAGAATAATTAAGAAGGAACTGAGAAGTGAAGCTTATGGTTTTAACATCCTACAACCAGAGAAATGACAGAGAATGGTTCAATTCTGTAGAAAGTTTTTGAGTATTAGTTTTGATGTTGTTGCATGGGGACATGCAATGACTTCGGCATGGGAGAAATGTTGAGTCTCCATGTTGACACTTATAATGTCCTATATTACCTTGTATCTGAGCCTATTTTTCCTATTTTATAAGCATATACTTGACGGTTTCTTACATAATCATACATGATGACCTTGTTCATGTACATAGAGAAGTAACTTATGATTAAGGCATGATTTGTTTAATTTTCTTGATTTGATTCGATTAAATGATTGATTTTGTATGATTCTAATCATTTGACTCCTAAGAAGTTTTGATCTAGCACCAAGTCTATTATGGTACCTCATCATTCTGGTACTGCAAGCTATAGCCTATTCTGGCACTAAGACAATCTGGTACCAAGTTATGCATCATTCCGGTACTACCCGTGCACCTAATCCAGTACTCAGATTCGCAACTGTGTGTATTCCGGTACCAAACTCCTGTTTCCATAATTCACCTGTTGAACGAGTATGTTGATGGATATTTCGAGAAGCCAGTTGGATCAAAGCCTCCAAATCAGTTTTCCAGATCATGATAGACTCCATCACTCATGCACTTCGTGTCATAAGGATGAAGTCCATCCCTAGAGATTTGATGTAAATACCAATTGTAATATTTTAAAAGTTGTTTGATGCGTATCCTTAAATCCTGATAGTGTCGGCTCACCTTATTTATAAGAGATGTTGTATAGGCGATAGAATAGAAATCAATAAGGAATGTAATGAAGCAAGTTGTCAGAACTAGATGATACATATCGTTTTTATGTACGAGATGATGAACTGCTGATTCAATTTACCATTTGGAGAAATAAAAATGATATGTGTGCAAATTCTTGAGTATGATTAGAACGTTTTAGTCTGTTACCTTTTTAGAGGTTCCTTGTTGGTTCAGCAAGGGCCCACCGCCCCAACTAAGGTAAACCTCCTTGTATATTCTTTGTGTGATTGTGTGAATATTTCACAATAGTGTGTTGTCAATGATTTCAAAACTATTTCAAGAGTTCAGCATTAAATCATTTGTTTCTAAATTGGTGTGAGTAATCAGATATTAGATCAAATAGATATTTTCCTTTTCTAATATTGCAAGATGACATTTAATTGTTTGAATTGTGGGATTGTTAAGAAAATTTTATTTTGATTTTATGATTGTAGTGTTCTCAGTAGGTACAGGAACCAAAGGAATTTATCTCTCATCTTCATATTCCATAATAAAGTCTCTTAGTCATGTTGATTGTTCCTTGTACTAAAGAAGGTTTGCTTGAATAGAACAGAGTGAGAAATGATTTATGTTTCAAGAGTGACTGGAGTTGATTGTTAATCATTGTTTTGATTGCTACAGGAAACATGCTCTTAAGTTCATCTCTCTAATTCATATGCCTGGAATGAATAGACTTGTCACCTAAGACAAAACCTATTGATTGACTATCTGCTTGAGAATTTTTATTATCATTTTTATCTTCTTAGTCTGAAGTTGTGTGAAGTATTTAGAAATATTAGAAACAGAGTATTATGTTATTAATTATTTATTGTTTAAGATATATACAACAAACATATGTAGGTTACTAGTTCTTGGAACATATAGTGTAACAACTCTTTTGATTACAAATACTAGATTGACATATAAATAAGTGTAATATATTGAACATATTTATACATCAACACATGGATTTTCACGGTAGTTGATATTTCTTCTATAATGGCTAAGCTCTCGTTAGATTGTTTGATTCATCCTTTTCATTTCTCTATAGAAGTTAATATTGAATTTATCCCTCTTGATCTCTCACTAATCATTAAATGTCATCTTGATGTCATAAGACACCGAAGACATAATCATCATCATTATATTTGAAGTTTTCTTGTTATTGTAGATTAAAGAGTAGTTGTTGATCAATCTTTGAATATTGTCATGATGATTTTATTTCAATAGGTTAAGATTTCCCTTTGTAGATTAGAAGTAATTATGAGTTTTATCATAAGAATAGAGTTCACTTGCTAATATTTTGATTAGTTACCTGTTGAGTAGTTTTGATTAGTTTACTTGCTACATAATTTTTAATAGGGTACTTGCTTTCTTATCTTCTTGTTTACTTGTTGCTTCTCATTGATTTTGAATAGATTGATTAGCTTAGTTTCCTATTTCTATTATTCATTAAGTTGAATAGATTAAATAGATGGCTTGATTTTTCTCATTATATTGATTAAGTTGATTTGTTCAAAGTGGATTTTTCATTTGTTTCTTAGGACAATCCATCGATCCATTTTCAAAAGTTACTTAGGGTAAATAGTTTAAGTTCCTTGATAAGGTTTTCTCGTTGATAGTCTTTGCTTAAGTACATTATCCCTTAGATAGACCATTTCCTTAGTTAGACTATACTAGCTCTAGCCTTTCTGTCTTGGCACATATTGTGCTACAACTCTAAGTTTACTTACCCCATATAGAAAACCCATCGCTAATCAATCCTTTTGGAAATAACATTTGAAGAATTTGTAGCAGTAACATTGATATATTCATATCTCTTCCAATTGACTGTTATATTGGACAAGGATTGTGTTAGGTTCCTAACCCGCACATAGGTAGAGCAATATATTCGGATGTAATAAAAGTCAATATTAATAAAGCCTTTCAATCAAATAGAATAAGGCGGATGTAAAAAGACCTAATAGAAGCTTTCGCTTCTAGAAGGATCTTCCTCTAGATGCTTCTCTTGATAGACATATTTAGTATAAATAAGGGTTGAGGGTATGAAAACCCTAGCTTGGAGATTATTGTAACAGAGTGTTGCTTGACTGGAGGTTGCCCCCTCGAAGAGGCCCGTGAACATTTCTTTATGAATCAAAGTGTTATTTTTGTTGTTGTTCTTATATCATTTATGTGTTATTGTGGAGATTATGCTGGTTATATTACTGTTATTCTGCCATTTCTAGCATTTTATTTCTGTTCTGCATACTTTTTATATCTGGTATATTGCAAGTGGTATCATAGCACTTTCCTTGGCAGAAATTGTGGGAAATTTTTTTTCAGGGTAGAGACGTATTTCGACGTCTTTAAGCCACAGAGATATGTCGTTATGCACATAAATCCACGGTTGAGGGATTCATACATGCAGGAAATACAAGTGGTTCTTAAGCACACATCTGTTGGCCACCCTTGTAACCCCTGTTGGTACCCCTTTGAGTGGCAGTGCATCAGACAACACCTATGTACGGATCGGCCTAGATTTCCTGAAGCCCTCTTTAGATAAACAGATTAGTTGCCTAACTGCTATATTGCCACCGAGAACAACACTCGGGAAGATACTCTCTAGTACCTGGGTAGTCGGGTAGTATGGCTAAGGATACGGTCTATCCTCCTTAGTTAGTGTCCAAAGATATTGGGTTGAGTACTATTGTTGGACCCCACACATATATTAGAGAGCTATAGCACAAGGAAAACCCTTGTCTATAGAACCCTTGAATACCTAACCCTTGGGGGACAGTAACATAAACAAATTAAAACATACAAGATTTATTGTCGCGCAACTGTGTTCGAGTTGCCAAGTAAATACAAATTTCTTTCTAGTTAAGAATTTGGGGATTTCATCATTGCAGTATTCTTTAGACTGGAGTATAACTTCGCAGGTGTAACAAAAAAAAATGATTCTGGAATTTTTTTCACCATTATTTGAGACCTATTCCATTGGATTCATCTCTTCACCCTTATCACATTAATCCATATCATTTTTCGGAAAAAATTTTGACCCCACCTGCCCCTTTTCAGTTCACCCATCCTCATGGCCCATACCCATAGCCAAGACCTGGAAGCTCGCTTCAACACCTTGTAATTTGGTTTCCTAGAGACCCAAAAAGAAGTGAAACAACTCAGTGCTATTGTTTCATCTATCGATACATCCATCAATACAACCATAAATACATCCATGCAGTCCTCAATGGAGGAAATCAAACAAGAACTGACCACCTAGATTGAATCTATCTTTGCATCACTCTGCACCAAAAAGAAGATCACTACAGATGACCCTTTCTCTGATGCACCTCCAAAGATTGAAGGTGAACATTCCTCCCATTCCCATACCTTTCAGCACCATCACTTTCAACGTGACCTATGCCTTCCACGAGTGGATGTGACCAAATTTGATGGCTCGGACCCCACTGGTTGGGTCACCCAAATGGAACATTATTTATCTTTATACGACATTACAGATGACTTAGCCAAACTCCGGTATGGTGTTCTCCATCTAGATCAAGAACATTGGCAATGGTAGCAATGGAGAAAAACTTCCCGTCAAGGGTATATTGCTTGGACCCAATTTGTGACTGAGCTTTATGAACGCTTTGACACTGACACCAACCATTTGGGTCGTTTGACAAAGTTGAAACAATCAGGAACAGTAGAAGACTTCATAGCTTCCTTTGAGCACCTGGCTTTTCGAACATAGGGCATGATGGATGATATATGGGCCCATGTCCTCATGGCTTGACCTTTGATTTGGGTGGAGGATACTAAAAAAGCTAAAGAAGAACAACTGGTTGTATCCTCTCAAAACCGTAAACCCTCCTTTATCCCTCGCCCTAAACCCATAAATCCCACTACTCCCTCCACCCCATTAAAGATACAAAAATTGACCAAGGTTGAAATGGTTGAACGCCAACTCAAAGGCCTTTGTTATAATTGTGATGAAAAATATTTCCTGTGCCACAAGTGTAAGGAAAAATATCTTTTTATGGCCATATTTGAGGATATTTCAAAAGAGGATGTTGAAACCCCCCTTGTGCCTGAGTCACCTAAAATCACTGACATAACCCCTCCCTCATACCCTCCCAAAGTGGAACCGATCATTTCTCTCAATGCTCTCACTGGTTTCTCCACCCCCCAAACCCTCAAGTTAATCGGTTACATCAAACATCAGAAGATCATCATTTTGGTTGATAGTGGAAGCACCCATAATTTTATTCATCGCCACATTGCCCAACAAACTCATTGCTACATCCATGCCATCAACAATTTCCAAATCATGATTGCCAATGGTGATTCCATGAAATGTGGAGGGCGTTGTGAAAATGTTCGTCTCCAAATCGGTGACTACCACCTAAAATCCCATATGTTTGCTATCCACATGGGCGGTTGTGACATTTTGTTGGGTGCAGACTGGCTAAGGACTTTGGGTCCCATTCTCATGGATTTTAAGGAATTAACCATGTAATTCGACCAGGAAGGCCACCAATATAAATTATAAGGCATCACTTTTGGTTCACCTGAGGTCATTAGTTCCCATCACATGGAAATGGTGCTCAAAAAAGGTCATTTTGGTGTCATTGCCCAACTCCATGCCATACAAGCAACAAAGACACCCTCGGTGCCACAATACCTCCAAGCCCTCCTTTCTAAACATCAAATGGCATTTTCCACTCCCCAAGGAATCCCTCCTTCCCATGGTGTTCATGATCATTCCATTCCCCTTGTACC
The DNA here is from genome assembly GCA_009831015.1 of Picea engelmannii. NCBI lineage: Eukaryota > Viridiplantae > Streptophyta > Pinopsida > Pinales > Pinaceae > Picea > Picea engelmannii. Next base: position 253,460 of record ML782040.1, read on the forward strand.
CGGAATCCTTCCTCCCAATATCCATCTGTATCGCCACCCCTTTTCACAAAAAAATGAAATTGAAAAAATGGTCCAGGAACTCCTTACTGTAGGCATTATCCTCCCTAGAACGAGCCCTTACTCTTCTCTTGTATTCATGGTCCTGAAGAAAGAAGGTTCTTGGAGAATGTGTCTTGACTTTCGTGCCCTCAACAAACTGACCATTAAAGACAAATTTCCCATTCCTGTCATTGATGACCTCCCAGATGAATTGAGTGGTGCCTAATTCTTTACTAAACTTGATCTTTGCTCGGGCTATCACCAAATACGTATGAAAGAGGCAGACATTCCCAAGACGGCCTTTCGAACTCATGAGGGCCACTATGAGTTTTTGGTCATGCCCTTTGTCTTGTGTAATGCCCCTTCCACCTTCCAAAGCCTCGTGAATCATGTCTTCCATCCTTTTCTCTGTCATTTTGTCCTAGTTTTCTTTCATGATATCCTCATCTATAGCAAAACCTGGATAGACCATCTTACTCATGTGGATCAAGTTCTCCATCTACTCTCTCAGTACCAACTTTTATTGAAACAGTCTAAATGAGCTTTTGGTGCCTCAGAAGTAGAATACTTGGGTCATCTGGTTGGCAAGGATGGAATCAGGGTGGATCCAAAAAAGATTGAATCTATGCAAGACTGGCTGCACCCAAAGACTCTCAAAATATTTTGTGGATTTTTGGGCTTAACAGGGTATTATCACAAGTTTGTTAAGAATTATAGAAAGATTGTAGCACCTCTCACTGCTCTCCTCAAAAAGAACTCTTTCACTTGGACTCTAGCCACTGCTCAAGATTTCCAAACCTTGAAGATGGCCATGTGCACCACTCCGGTTCTAGCCCTTCCTGATTTCACAAAGACCTTTGTGTTGGAATGTGATGCCTCGGGGAAAGGAATCAGTGGTGTCCTTATGCAAGAGGGTCTACCTTTGGCCTTCACCAGCAAGCAACTATTTGAAAGGAATCTAGGAAAACCCATCTATGAAAAGGAAATGTTGGCTATTCTGCATGTTGTTGATCTGTGGTGCCCTTATCTCTTGGGGAAACGTTTCCAAATTAAGACAGAACATCAAAGCCTCAAGTACTTTATGGAACAACGCATTTCCTCCCTGGAGCAACAAAAATGGGTGACTAAACTCTTTGTATATGATTATGAGATCATTTACAAGAAAGGCAAAGACAATGTGGTGGCAGATGCACTGTCCCGAAAATATGAAGAAGAAGGATCCATTTTTTCTCTTTCCTTCATTGTACCAGATTGGCTCTAAGTTGTTCACCAGGAATGGCTACAAGATCCCAAAAGTTTGCATCTGATCCAGCAATTTCATACCAATGCTCCAGCTCCCCCAGGGTACTCTTAGCTCCAGGATAAGCTTTGATACAAAGGTCATTTTTATTTAAGTAAACATTCAAAGATTAAATCCACAGTGCTTTCTGAGCTTCATGCTACACCCACAATGGGGCACTCCGGGTTCACCAAAACCTATGATAGGGTCAAACGTTCTTTTTTTGGGGATGGCATGAAACAGGACATCCATAATTTTTTCACTGAATGTGATGTGTGTCAATGCAACAAGGGAGAAACAGTCAAATCTTCGGGCACACTACAACCGCTTCCGATTCCACCTGATATTTGGAAGGATATATATATGGAATTTATTACCAGCTTACCCAAATCGGGAAATAAATCAGTCATAATGGTGGTTTTGGATCACCTTTCCAAGTATGCTCATTTCTGCGCTCTTCAACACCCATTTACTGCATCCGCAGTGGCTCAAAATTTCATGGACCAGGTCTTCAAGCTTTATGGCGTGCCACACTCTATTGTTTCTGATCATGACCCAACTTTCACAAGCAATTTTTGGCAAGAACTGTTCAAGCTACAAGGCACTCAATTGCATCTCAGCACAGTTTATCATCCCCAGACTGATGGTCAAACGGAAGTTGTCAACAAGTGTTTGGAAACATATATGAGGTGTTTTGCCTCTGAAAAGAAAAATCAGTGGGCTCAATGGTTACCCCTAGCTGAATGGTGGTACAACACTTCCTACCATACAGCTACATGCATGACTCCTTTTGAAGTAGTATATGGACAGAAGCCACCTTCAATTCTCTCATACTTACTGGGTACCTCAATGGTCTAGGCGGTTGACCAAACTCTTACAGTTCAAGAGGATATTCTCCGTACCCTCAAAGAGAACTTGGTCATGGCATATAATTGCATGAAGCAACAAGCAGATCAATATCACTCTGAACGTCAATTTACAGAAGGGGATCAAGTGTTTATGCGACTGCAACCATACAATAAAACTTCCCTCAAGGACGAGCATTGTCAGAAGCTAGCGCCCAAATTTTATGGTCCTTATACAGTTCTCAAATGTGTGGGACAAGTCACCTATCAGTTAGCTCTACCCAGTCATTCGAATCTACATCCTGTTTTTCATGTTTCATGCTTAAAGAAGGTGATTGGAACTAGGTGCCAAATTCAAACCAACCTTCCCGAGTTAGCTGAAGAAGGATCCATTTGGCTATAGCCAGAAGTAGTTTTGGACCAACCTGAGCATCGCCTACATCAGAGAACCATCAAGGAAGTGCTAGTTCAGTGGAAAGATACAACTCCAGCAGATGCCACTTGGGAACCAACTACCATTCTGCAGCAGTTTCCACATCTCAAGCCTTGAGGACAAGGTTGTTTTTAAGGGGGCAGACATGTTAGGGTCCTAACCCGCACATAGGTAGAGCAATATATTCAGATGTAATAAAGGTCAATATTAATAAGGCCTTTCAATCAAATAGAATAAGGCGGATGTAAGAAGACAAGCTTCTACTTCTAGAAGGATCTTCCTCTAGATGCTTCTCTTGATAGACATATTTAGTATAAATAAGGGTCGAGGGTATGAAAACCCTAGCTTGGATATTATTGTAATAGAGTGTTGCTCGATTGGAGGTTGCCCCCTCGAAGAGGCCCGTGAACATTGCTTTCTGAATCAAAGTGATATTTATGTTGTTGTTCTTATATCATTTTTGTGTTATTGTGGAGATTATGCTGGTTATATTACTGTTATTCTGCCATTTCTAGCATTTTATTTCTGTTCTGCATACTTTTTATAACTGGTATATTGCAGATTGATCATTCATATCAATAGGATACTTGAAGTGAATTTAATCCATATTTCCACAATGATCACATTTCTTTCCACCATCACATTTTTTTGTTAAAATAATTCATCACCTTCTCTTAAACATAGAATTTGGGATATAAAGGAACGAATTGTGGAAGGAGGAGGTGAACTTGCCCAAAACATTTTACCAAAATTAAGAAAAGTTCTATAATATAACTCAAATTCCACATGATAACGACAACAACAACAAGTGTCACGAACAGTGATGGGTTTAACATACCATAGTTTTTTGTTGCACAAATGTATTAATGGACATATTAACTTCATTGTGTTCATCTTTGAACATAGTGAACAATTTTGTTTGTTCCATTTCCAATATTTGTTTTGCATGGTATTCATATTCATTTCATGTTATTATTCGTCGGAACACATCCCTTACATTTGGTGAAGCGCGAGAATTTTCCAACCAAAATAGATGGGCCATATATTTAACATTTTCTATATGTCTATCTTTATAGGGTTATCTACAAATAATTGTCCAATGAGTAAGTTCATCATTTGCATCTATTTGAAATCGTAATTTTCTATGTTTGTATAATGATTTTCTTGAGGTTCCCATATTTTTTGTCATCTATTGTGTCAAACAATATTTTATAATGAAAGATGAAGCAATTGGTGTTTTTATTGTTCTACGTGCAACACTAACATATCTTTTTCTATATTTTCCAAGAGATTTTAATGCATCGGTTATATTTTCAAAGACATTTTGTTTCACCTTTCTATCTTTTGTTGATTTTTGAATACCCAATAATGATGTAATTTATTTTAACATTTTTTGACCTTATCATACCTCTCAAAATTTGAGCTTTTGTTGCTACTAATTCATTTTTGAAAAAATTATCATAAATCATTTCAACACGATATCATATAACATGGTCAGTATTTTTGTCCCCAAATTTTTCAGTATCAACATTTTCTAACATTTCATCATCAACGTTGATATCACCTACATAAATTTCAACTTAATTTAAAAACATAAATTAAATCTATTAAATTTAAAAACACTTGAAATTAACATAGATTCAATTTTCTATGTTGTAAACCTAAAAAATTCAAATACATTGTATAGAAAATATACATTAAATTGCATTAAAAAAATAAACCCAAACATAAATTAATTAAAATCTACTAGTGTTCATCTCGTGTGTGTGTGTGTGTGTGTGTGTGTGTGTGTGTGTGTGTGTGTGTGTGTGTACGTGGTTGGACTTCTACTTCATTTTCGACTTCAACGACTTCATCAATGTTATGAGAAAAAAAAATTGTTTTTTGAAAAATATTTTTCAAATTACAATCAATTATATTAGACAATAAATTTTTGAATTCTAAACATAATATGTAATATGTATGCATACCTGGTTCGATTTCTTCTCATTGAAAATCTATATTTACATTATCATCACTTGTTCCTTCAATATTTTCACATTCTTGTTTCTTTCTTCTATAGTACTCTTTCGCATGTTCTTTACAATGAGTATCATCTCAAGTGTGATCATATTTTCTCTTGCTATCCATTTTGTTGCCCATGATTATTTGATTTGTAAAGGTTTTTAAAAAAATCCACATTTTATAACAAGAAATATAATTTCAAACATCAAACTTTATAGCTCAAAAAATCATTTTTTAAAAGGAATAAAAAATAATTATAATCATATCTTTAAAAACTTGGAAAAAATTACTCAATAAACCAAGTTGCTTTAAAAGAAATTTTGGATAAAAAATTGATTTTAAACAAAAGTTTAAAAAACTTTGATCTTGAAACAAAAATCTTGAGAAAACCTTCATTATGACAAAAATTATTCAAAAACAATATTGACTTTGAAAGGAATTGTTTAAAAAAATTTACCTTCAAAAAGTATATCTTTGATATAGGAAGAATTTGCTTATGAAAACCTCCACTTTCAAAAAAACCGTTGAAGAAAACCTTCAATTTAGAAAATGTTTCCCCCAAAAAAACTTGAAATTGTAAAATGCAAAGAAAATGTTGCCCCGAAATGAAATTGTAAAATGCAAAGAAAATGTTGCCTCAAAAAACAGGAAAGTAACAAAAATGTTGCCCCAAAAAAGCGACAAAAAAATTAGCAAAAATGTTTCCCCAAAAAAGGGGAAAATAGAAAAAATGTAAAGTGAGCTTGTTGCACAAATGTGCTAATAGCATTTTGGCCAAAAGTATTTATATATTTCTACACCAAATCATTGTGTCCCACATTTTTTGTTGGACGAGGAATGTTTGTATTTTCAACTATTCGGTCGAAAAGAGGTTTTCGAACGAAATTTAGTCTTTTCGTTAAATCTAATTTTCGGTCGAAAAAAACTAAGTTTCGATCAAACTATTAGTTCGACCAAAAACCTGAAACTATGGCATTGTTTACAAAATTGTGAGTTATCTCCATCTTACTTCGACTTTAGAAGGAAAAGAGTCCTTAAAATACTATGAGTCTAGTTTTGAAACTAATACCAATTTTTTTAGAATTGAATCTACTTTCATTTGATACAATTTGTATTCAATTTGAATACAAATTGTTTTATAGTAATTTTAATTAATTTTATAAAGAATGTTTGCATATTATTTTTAGATGACATTATGATTCAGTGAAATGAAAAATCAATATCTACAATAATATACAAAGTGGAAAACTATGGAAAATATATATTACAGAACCTTTCATTGTCCTATTCAAAAGGGTATTTTTAGATTTTACTTTTATACAAAAAATAAGGAAGACACATGGTGTCATACTAAATTTGTTTAAAATCTGTAATTTTTTCAAATTGATCGAATACAAAAAATGGTAGTAATGATAATATTCATCTGTTAAATTCAAAAATATAGTCATACATTAATAGAGTATGTCTAGATTGTCGCAACATATTTCATTTCTCATAAAAAAAAATTAATAATGAGTACATTCATGCCCAAAAACATAACGCATTATCATTCCCTTCATTTTCAAGGAACATACTATCCAACAATTTCTAAATTGACATATCAAATGTCAAGAAGAAAAAAATTGAAAAATAATCAATAGAAATCTAACAAAATTCTTGACAATTTTTGTTTTACTGTAAAGTGAAATTCTGAATAAGAAAAAACACTTTTGTTTACCAGAAGTTGAAAAACTTGTGAAAATACAATTTATTTTCTCAAAAAACTAGAAAAATAGACATTGACATTCATGATTGTTTCCAGCAAGAAATTAATGTCTATGTGCATGAGAATGATGGAAGTTGTGAAAGAATTGTCCTCAGTATTGATATTTCTTGACTAGTAGCATCGGATCCATGAAAAATAAGTGGAACAACTTGAAGGACTACATTGTAGAGAAAGGGGTTCATTTCTTTGGGTTGTGCGGGCTAAAAGGGGAAAGAGAGATGGAAAACTGGGATTTCCCATATGGTTGAAAGAACTGTGAGAGATTGTAGCTGACTAGATTGTGTATTAGAGTTGGCCTAGGACCTATCCTTGTGGATTCATAGCCTTAGCTTGGGGGTGGCCTTTTGTAGAGATTTTATGTGCAATAGAGCCTAATTTGGGGTGGAATGTTCGGCGTTTGTATCCAGTTGGTGTGAAAAGTTTGTGAAGATATAGTGTTCCTACTCTATAATTTATTTTCTCCAAAAACTAGGAAAATAGACATTGACATTCATGATTTGTTCCAGCAAGAAATTAATGTCTATGTGCATGAGAATGATGGAAATTGTGAAAGAATTGTCCTCAACTAAGAATCGTTGGAGTTTCCAGTATTGATATTTCTTGACTAGTAGCATTGGATCCATGAAAAATAAGTGGAACAACATGAAGGACCGCATTGTAGAGAAAGGGGTTCATTTATTTGGGTTGTGCGGGCTAAAAGGGGAAAGAGAGCTGGAAAATTGGGATTTTCCATTTGGTTGAAAGAACTATGAGAGATTGTGACTAACTATATTGTGTATTAGAGTTGGCTGTCCATGTGGATTCATAGCCTCAGCTTGGGGGTGGAATTTTGTAGATATTTTATGTGCAATAGAGCCTAAGTTTGGGTGGAATGTTTTATGTCTGTATCTAGTCGGTGTGAAAAATTTGTGAAGATAAGTGTTCATACTCTCTATGTTCTTTGTATTGTGTGTATGTGTGTGTGTGTGTGTGTGTATTTCCACTGTGTATTTATTAACTATATGTTTTGTTTACAATATACATGTTTGTTGTTAATGTTTTGCATGGCATAATATGTTAAGAACCAAATATCAATATAGCATAGAAAAACCTCAGAAAAAGTACTCAGCGCCTTGAAAAATAGATAATTTTAGATAATAAGCCTCTTCAAGGGGGAAACCTCCTTTTACCCCACTTAAATGTTCAAGTACAAGATGATTCCAAATGGAAATGTCTCCTTGGTATATATAGGAGACTAGGAGGTATAATTACAACTAATGGAATAAATCTGACATAAATAAAATAACATTACTAATGTAATATGCCCCAATTGAGGGGTAATGAGCCAATATTAGGGATTAACACGCCCCTCCCCTTGAGACAAGTGTTGTCTGCAATGCTTGAGTAACTTTGGATGCTTCTGTATAAAAGACTCATCTTCCCAAGTGGAATCTTCAACCGATAGTTTCCTCCATTTAATGAGATACTCTGAAATGGATCTATTCCTCAACTGGTGAATTCTTGTGTCAGTGATGGCTTTAGGCTCCAATATGATTTTTCCTTCCTCATCAAGTTCTGGCAATATAGTTTGAACTGGGATCTTGTTGCCTATAACTTTCTTTAAGCATGAAACATGGAAAATTGGGTGTACTTGTGAAGATGTAGGTAACTCCAATTTGTATTCCATAGTACCAATCTTTTGAAACACCTTATAAGGGCCATAGTACTTTGGTGACAATTTATTATCCTTCTTGGCTTGCCTGAGTGACATCTGTGTGTATGGTTGTAGTCTTAAAAACACCCAATCCCCTACTTCAAAACTTCTTTCACTATGATGTTGAGTTGCTTGTTGTTTCATGCGATTATGTGCCATGGTCAGGTTGTCCTTTAAGATTTGGAGAACTTGTTGTTGATTCTCGATGTGATCTTCCACTGCTTTAACCTTATATTTTTATTTTAGAGAAGAAGTGATGGAAGGAGGGTGGTATCCATAAAGTGCCATAAATGG
>ML782040.1:262552-290176 GCA_009831015.1 Picea engelmannii
TGGAATCCTGCTGCAACCTTTGAATGAGAGTCCACACTTTTTTGTCATTCTTCCATTCATCCCTTGCTTCTATTATCCAATCAGGTTGGATGATCGAGATAGCACAGAGAAAGGCCTCAACATCTTCATCCTTTCTTGAGAGTTCATCTTCCACAACATTTTTCTTCCCCTTTTTATAGACGATTTCAAAATCATAACTGAATATCTTGGTTACCCATTTTTGTTGTTCTTCTGAAGATAGTCTTTGTTCTAAGAAGTATTTAAGACTATCATGATCTGTTTTGACCTTGAATTTCCTACCTATTAGGTAAGGACACCATTTCTTCAATGCATGTAGTATTGCCATCATGTCCTTCTCATAAATGGGTTTGTGTAAGTCATTTCCCTTGAGTGGTCAACTTTCAAAAGCTAGGGGCCTTCCTTCTTGCATTAGGACAACACCAATTCCATTTCCCGAGGCATCACATTCCACAATAAAGGTTTTTGTGAAGTCTGGAGTGGTCAAGATAGGAGCTTTGCACATCACCTCTTTAAGTTGTTCAAAAGATTTAGTTTCCTCTAGAGTCCATGAAAATGCATCCTTCTTAGCTAGTGTTGTTAAAGGTGTTGTTATTCTTCCATAGTTCCGAACAAACTTGCGGTAGAAACCTGTCAAACCCAAAAATCCTCTAATATTCTTCAATATTTTGGGAATCAACCAATCCATCATGGACTTAATCTTGTTAGGGTCTACCTTGACACCTTCATGAAATACAATATGACCCAAATACTCTACCTCCTTTACTCCAAAGAAACATTTGGATGGTTTGGCATATAGTTGTTGCTGCTTTAGTAGTTGTAGCACCTTGTCAACATTTTACACATGATCCTCCCAAGACTTTCTATAGATTAGTAAATCATCAAAAAATACTAACACAAATTTTTGAAGGAAGGGCTTGAAAATGGAATTCATCAACACTTGGAATGTGGAAGGTGCATTTGTAAGGCCAAAATGCATGACCAAAAATTCATAATGGCCTTCATGAGTTTGGAATGTTGTTTTTGGGATATCTTCTTCCTTCATTCTGATCTGATGATACCCTGAATGGAGATCCAATTTTGTGAAATAGATTGCTCCATGTAGTCCATCTAACAATTCATCAATGACGGGAATGGGAAACTTATCTTTAATAGTGATCTTGTTGAGCTCTCTATAATGTGGACACATACACCATGAGCTATCTTTCTTGAATACCATTACCACTGGTGCAGAGTAAGAACTTTGGCTAGGTCTAATAATGCTAGCCTCTAACATTTCTTCAACCATGTGCTCAATTTCACTCTTCTAGGCTTAAGGTTATCTGTATGGCCTGATGTTAGGAGGAACACTCCCAGGAATTAGGTGAATTTCATGTTCATGATTTCGAGTGGGTGGAAGACCTTTGGGAATATCTTCAAACACTTTGGAATGCTTATCAATGATCCTTTGGAGATCTTGAGGAATAGATGGCTTAGATGTTTGAACATCTAGTGAGCATAGTTGTGAAATAACTCCTTGATGCCCCTTTTTCAATAATTTTGTCATGCCATTAGAGCTTAACACCTTACCGAGTTTCCCTGTGATACCTCTTAACTCAATTTATTTTCCTTCCAATGAAAATTTCATGAAAAGTATTGAAAATTAAAAGCCATTGTTCCTAATGATTGTAACCATTGGATTCCTAGTACAACATCTGCACCACCCATGGGTATAGAAATCAATGGACTATTCATTACATATTCCCCCATAGTAAGATTGATCTTATTGCATTTTCCTAAGCAATTGATAGTTCCTCCATCTACAATCATTACTTGAAACTCTGGCGTTCGATATACAAAGCAATTGAGAGCTTTGGCTAATTTATAGTGAATGAAATTATGAGTACTTCCAGAATCAATTAGGACTATTACCTTTTTCTTTTTGATGTATCCTTCGATATTGAGGGTTTGAGGAGTGCTAATTCCAGCCAATGCATTACACGATATCATGGGAGTCAACTCTTCAAACGAAATTGCTTGTACGTTTTCATCTTGAGATGGTTCTTCTTCTTCTTCTTCTTCTTCCTCTTCACAATCTACGTAGAATAATTTATTCTCACCACACTTGTGTCCCTTACTGTACTTGTTGTCACAATTAAAGAATAAACCTTTTGCTTTTCTTTCCTCCAATTGTTGAGGTGTCAACCTTGTAGGTTGAGGTGTTTTAGAAGAAGGAGCATTGCTCTCTCTATATATGTTAGGATTGGTCCTTCTAGTAGCCATAGCCATATTTTTACTTTCAACATTTCTTGCCACCTTAAATGCATTCTCCAATTATTTGGGTTCTTAAAGGCGAACCTCATGTTGAATGTTATCCTTTAAAGTTCCTATGAATAAATCAATCAAGTTCTCATATGGAATATTGGTTACCTTTATATTCAATCTTTGGAAGTTCTCAATGTGCTCGGTAACTGAACCCTTTTGCTTGAGATTTATCAATTGGCTAAAGAAGTTATTGCTCCTTGTATCCTCATAGTGTGCTATCATTTCTTCCATGAAAATTGTCCAAGTGATGAGTGATTTGCAAGAACAAAGTCATCGATACCATACAAATTTATTAGGTTCTAAATATAAAGAAGCAATTCGTACCTTTTTTGTATGTGGCACATTATGTAGATCAAAGAATTGCTACATCTGAACTATCCATGTGATTGGGTCCTTGCCATCAAACTTCCTCATATTGATCTTAGGAACGTGGTTGGTCTTCAACCCGAAGTTGGAGTTTCTCTATTCTGGATTCACCTTCCTTGTGTCCTCATCATGAATTTCATGGGATGCATTTTCACTTTTAGGTGTCTTCTCTATTATGAAAATTTTCAATACTTCCATGATCTCCTCTTTTAAACCATCCATCTTTGCCTCCAACTTAGCTTCCATCTCTTGTAGTTCATCTTTTGTTACTATATTCTTTTGTAAATCATTTGTGTGCCTATGCATTTCTTCACCTTCATCAAGAGTCCAAGTAGGATTGTTTAGAGGCTTATTTGGTGTAGAAGTTCCCTTTTTGGGTGGCATGTTGGTCAAGTATCACTTTTGAACCTTGATTTTGAGGTGGTTATGCTAGACAATCTTTCTTCTATTGTATCTCCCAAGTTTCGGACTTTCTGTGTATGAAACTTTATTTTATGTAGTTCTCTAATATTTCTTCTTTGCAATACCATGGGTCTGATCAAAATTGGATGTGCCAAGTGGAATTTACGGTAACTTCCCCACAACTTGTCAATTTTTGTCCTTTCCAGGAGATATCACTTGTATAACGTTCCCTACAAAAAATAATTTATATAAAATTTTGAAACTCGTACCCAAAATACTACAGACTGTCCAAGATCCAATGAAACCAATCCCACTCAATTTGGATACTCTAGGAAGAAGAAATGATTGTTTTACCTGGAACACCTTCTTGAGACTAGTCAATAGGACTAGTCAGATACCCTATCTTACATAGGGTGTATCTACAAATTTAAGATGACCCAGAAACTGAAATTTTTATCATAGATACCTTACTAATTTCTGTGAATAGCCTCTAGATTTTAGGGTCTAAAACGTTACAGAAATTTTTTTATAGCAAAAATTCCACAATGACTCATTTCAGAATGATTCCAGAACCCTATCTTGTATAGATTGCATCGCCAAAAGTATAAGGCCTAAGGAGCTGAAATTTTAACCCAACGTACCTTGTTCCATATATCAAATATCATCCAAACCATTCCTTCTGAAACATTGTAGAAAAAAAGTTATAGGAAAAATTCCAAGGTTTCTCAGATGTAGCAATGAAACCCCAAGACCTTGAGCTCTAATACCATATGTTAAGAACCAAATATCAATATAGCATAGAAAAACCTCGGAAAAAGTACTCAACGCCTTGAAAAAGAGATAATTTCATATAATAAGCCTCTTTAAGAAAGAAACCTCCTTTTACCCCACTTAAATGTTCAAGTACAAGATGATTCCAAATGAAAATGTCTCCTTGGTATATATAGGAGACTAGGAGGTATAATTACAACTAATGGAATACATCCGACATAAATAAAATAACATTACTAATGTAATATGCCCCAATTAAGGGGTAATGAGACAATATTAGGGCTTAACATAATAAACCTTTCTTCTATAGTTATGCATATTTCTTGATTATTACATGTGTTGGTATCATTCTTCTTTATTTATTATCCAGTATGATAAGTTTGAATCTATCAAGAAACTTGAATTTTGAGATACCTGGGAGGTGGGTACATCACAATTTTATAAGATATTGAGTGTATTTCTTGCAGCCAAATTTAAAATGCAATAAATTTTGTGTTCATGTTTCTATTGGTTAGGTCTTCTTCGAAACTTCTAATATTGTGTAGTTGAAGACTAGATTTCAAGGATATTTTTAGTTCAATAGATTTGGTAAGTCAAATCCATATTCACTACATGAAGCCATCCTATCATGGATTATAAAGAGCATGGGATATGTGTTTGGAAAATTGACTTTATGCAATCTGATCCAACAAAATTGGAAATTGAAAGTGATGGTTTCAGTGAGAAGTTTCAGAGCATTAATTAACGAAGGAGTGTGTCTACAATCAAGACAGAGGAAATTTTTTGTAGTATACAATTTCAACCAGATTTGGGCCATCTAATTGTATTGAGATCTACAAAGTATAATATATATTAATATGACCTCTTGAATAAAAACACCTTGGTACATTTTGGAAATCCACAATAAGACTATGAGCTACATGAATTTTCTTGATTTAGCTTCACGTGTTTCTACATTCACAAAAATCATACTCAAGATCCAGGATTTAGCAACAAACAAAGTCATAATACTCAAGACACCTATCCAAACATTACAGAGAATACAACTATAAATAATTTTGTTAGCCTCTTTGTAACTGATAGGTACATTGCCTCTAGTTTAGAAACAAATGAGGTGTTTGTTTATCAGAAGTCCCTCCCAATGCCAATGGAATTTTATAAGTTTAAATATGAATACCCAATGAAACGCTTGAAGATAGAAGATGATAGTACATATTTTGTGTCATTTGTTTGCTAGAGAGGACCAACGAGGAAACTACTATTGGACATAGTTCATATTTAGTGTGTTCACAATGCAATTTACAAAATCCTTGTTGATAAGGATTTATGACGAACGAAATGAAACACAAAAATAATAAAGAAACACAGATATACAGTAATACTCAATTTCTATTAAATAATGAAATATGTAGAGACTATCAAAGAAAATATAGAGTGAAATTAACTCGCTAGAATGGTGGTAGATTATCTTTGAGAAGAGATGTGACAACTATGTGCATTCGCAATAATATGGTTACAATGAGGCTCAAAGGGAATTTTTAACATAAATCATAAATCATAAAACCCTAAACATCCAAAACCCTAACCTTAGGTGATGAAATGTCAAAAGTTTTGTGGGCCTTGATGGGGGTAGTCTATACGTCAACTTCCCAAGGGCACAAATTTTGCATATGATCTACATTTGGGGCACTCAGTTCCTCATCAGAAAGGTATATTCAAGATTACACATTCCATTTTTACTAGAATCTACCTTTGGCTACATGTTAGGCACTAGGACCTCAAAATGGCCCCAAAAGTTTGGGACCCCAAAAACCATAGAAAAAACACCAAGACAAAAACTATATTTTGAGCCACCAATGTCCACCTAGATCAGTCCTCCCCCCTTAGGATTTAATGGTATCCATTATGTTGAGTTCCCCCATCAAATGGGGAAACTTCTATTGAAATTGATGCTTGGTGAGCCACTTTCATTTCTACAGTAGCTTCCCTGCTTTGACAACCCAATATAGTTGGATCTTTTGTTGGTGGGTTCCCTTCACTTGTGTGTCCATGATCCCATCAATGGTTACCTATTTGATGTAATCAAGGTTGATATCTATAGGTGTTATTTTCTTTGCAACTTTTGATGTGTCCAATAGTGGTGGAAAATATGATCGAAGGAGGTCCAAATTGAATATCAGGTGCAATCCAAGGAAGGGGCAGACACTAAACTAAAATGCATTTTTTCCCACAACCTTGGTGATGGTGTAAGGTTCATAGTGAAGTGGATGCAGATTTTGATGGGGTCCTATAAGGGGATATTTCTACAAATGAAAACAAACCTTATCTCCCACCTAAAACTTGTGGGCAAACTGGTGTTGGTCATGGCACTACTTGTACTTAGAATTGGCTTTCTATAAGATATCATGGACCTATTGTTGAATGTGTTAAATTCATTCAATGAATTTGGTGGTTTTGTTAACCTAATATTGAGCATGGGAATATTCTTCCTCTGTGTATGTAAGGGAGAGTGCTACATCAATGGGGCTCAATGGTTGGAATCCCAGGCCCACCTGAAAATGGTTATGGAAATTTGAGTTATGGGGGGATTTGTTGTAGTTTTGTTGTACATAAGTAAGGCCCTTATCCCATGTGTGTGGATGCTTGGAGTTATACAAGAACAAGATATGCATGAACATACTATTGATGACCTCTTTATGAACATCAGTCTAAGGGTGGTAGGTAATGGATTTGGTGAGCTTGGTGTCCAACAATGACCAGAGGCTTGACCAAAATGTGCTCAAGAATATATTGTCTCTAATTTATATGATTTTCTGTGGTAGTCCGAAGTATACCCATGGATGCTTGAAGAAGTGATTGGTAGTGGACTCCATTGTGATATTCTTCGTGTAGGTGATCAGAATGGCCATCTTAGAGAATCGATCAACAATCATGAATACAAAGTCATTTCCAAACTTGGTTGGCAAGATAACTGACATTTACTCCATCGAGATGGATTCCTAGGGCCCATCGAGAGTAGGAAGATATGGGTGTATAGTCCTTGTTTTTTAATGGCTAGTTTGGAAATATAAAAGGAAGTGTAGGATCAGATATACTTACTAACATCATGTCAAATCTTCATCCAACATAAATACTTTTGTATTATTTTCATTGTCTTCTTCACGCTAAAGTGTCCTTCCAGATTAATGTAGTGGGATACCCATATCATCTTTGAATGCTTGCTTGAAGGAACATATATATGACCCAGATTGAATAGAAATCCATCCTAAAGATGAAAATAGGAAATGTCCATGCACTTTCCCAACATCTGGTAGGTTATAGCGAAGTTAGGATTGTTTTCATGGAATTTGGACCACCTAGAGGTCTCATGCCCGAAATAGTCGATCATTTTGGTTAGTGTTGCAACTGGAGGTCGACTGAGGAAGTCAATGACATGATTGGTTCTCCCTTTCTTATACTCATTGTTGAGGTGAAATTGTTGCAAGTATGTGGACCACTTTTGATGGTGGTAATTATGCAACTTCCCTTGTGTCTTCATGAACTGTAGAAGTTTGTGATCTATATGGATGATTGTCTACTTCACTAGAATGTAATGCTTCTATTGGTGGTACGATTATATTATGGAATACATTTCTTTGTCATAGGTGGGGTAATTTCAGACGAAATTTGAGATTGTCTCACTATGATAGGCCACTAGATGATTGTGTTGAGTGAGAACAAGGCCAACATCATAATTAGAAGCATCTGACTGAATCTCAAATGGTTGTTGTCGATCTAGTAAGGAGAGCACTGGGATTGAGGATAAGCGATGTTTTAGATAATAAAAGGCTTTCTATTGTGACCTACCCCACACAAATTTGTCTTTGCAACCACCTATTGAGGAAAAGGTATGGAGTACCTCACTCAATCATTTTTTGATCTTGCCTGGCTAAGAAAAGACACTTGGGAATGTCACCTGGCGTTTATAGCCTCAAAACATTCAATCAATCCAAAAGTATTAATTACAAGGATTAAGGTTGATTTTATGATTTGTATAGGCTGCAATGTAAAAACAAAATTTAAACAAAGCTACAAGAATGTACACAGATTTTACAATAAAGTAAACATGGAGGCAAAAGAAAAAAAAAGAACTAATTCATGACAACACATGTATGAGACAGGACAATAATCTGATTTTATTTCATTATGAGATACAAAAAGTGTATTTATCTTTACAAACCCCTGCAAGAGTATGGACCAAAGTCAAATTTACAGGTCTCCGATGGGCACCATACAAAAATACTCTGGTAGTAAAATAAAACTGAAACTAATGATCTGGATCTGCTTGCCACAAAATGCTTCCATTTGACTCTACAAGACATTCTTTATCAACCATCAAAATTAATTAACAAACAAACAAGAATACACAAACTATCAAGGATGAATCAAACACCTTTAAAACAAGCTTCTAAAAAGTATGATTCAGTTTTTGAATCTTATTTCCTTCAATAATACCTTGTTTTCAACAAGAGGATTAGGCTTTAAAGTAAACTCATAAATTAATGAAAACTGAAGCTATCTCACTAGCTGGAGAGAAAACCTTAGTCTTGTAATTCTCCTTATACTCTCCTTCTATTCTCCTTTTGTCCCTTCCTCTCATTGAACCTTTATTCTTTCTCAATAAGTTGAGGTAGTTCAACTACATTCTTTAGTTAAGTCAAATCAACTTAACTAATTAGTTTAGGGAAAAATAATTAATAATAATATATAAATAAGGGTCTAGTTAATAATTACTAAATAGGTGGGACCCCTTGTGACTCCCATCATTCTCTTTTCCAATCATCAAATATAAAACACAAAATCTATCATTTGGATCATATGACACCCTTTTAACTCCCATGGATATCATTTAAATCGAATATTTAAAGATCAGCAAAATTTAAGGACATATCCCAAGAAAAATATATATACATCGTATCCACACAAAAAATATCCAAAATAAAGCTTGTTGTCCAAAATATGTTGAAAAATCATTAAACAATGTCTTCACCACAGAATATCATAAAAGAAAAAATATTTAAAATCCATATTTGTTGTTATGTGAGGCATATTTCCTCTTATCATTGTTGTCTCCTCTTTACTTTTTTGGGATAGCCCTTGGTTGGTTAGACCCTTGGGGTTGTATTTTGTTGATCACATGGGAGAATTCATATTTTAGGTGGAGACATGAAGACATGGATTTAGCAGACTCTATGGATGGAATGGAGGGGGAGGTCATTGCTTTTTCTTTTTCTTGAACAGGTTGTGGGATATAAGTTTTTAATATTTTGTTGGTGTGCGAGGACTGTATTCGCGAAACAGGATGAGAAATTGAGCATTGGGATTAACTAGTGGTGGTAAAGGTAATGACACAGTTTTCCAACCACGGTGGTGAGAGATAGGCTGGTGGAAAATTTCTTGCCAACCATCATTAGTGGGGACTTTGGGTTGCATTGACACATGTGGAGGAACAAGAATGCTGGGAAAATTATGAGGAGTTTGAAACGGGGGTCGGTCAGGTCAGGGATGCAATATACCATGGCCAACCAAATTGAAAAACCCAGCTTGAAACAAGGGTTTAACTCTTGTGGATCAGCATCAAAGTGAATAGAAAACCAAGGACTTATATAGCCTCAATGCATGTTACCTCTACCTCTATTATTTCAGCCATTACTGCCTCGACTAAAAAAAGGCATCCTGTAGCAATATTTAACCATTCATGAAAAGTTATTAATAAGACATACATGAAACTCTACATAAATAAATCAATATTTGGCTCTATTATTTACTACATGATGCATGCAATCCATCCATAAAAATTTCATTCATTAATTTCCACACGAACAAGGAATTAATAGGGTCATTGGGAGTATGGAGGGATTTTATTTAGCGTAAAGTGATATCATGGGGGGAGGGGGGGGGAGATTTATGAATATTTTTCAATAAATCAAAAAAAAAAATAATATGTGTATCTAAACATATCTTGGAATATGAATCATCAATTACTACCACTTCATTTCTTTCATTTTCATACAAACGTTTCCTTAAAAATGAGTAACAACAGAACAGGGAGTGAAAAATGTAATTGGCATAATGAGGGGAGTGTATTTTGCGTAAAATGGTATAATGGAAGGACTCCCATGGATATTTTTATATTATATCAAACAATGATACCTTCAACATCAATTAAAATTCAAAACCCCTTACTACTTCAAAATTGAACAACACTTTGTTTCCAAAAAAAAAAAAAAATCAAACTAGTGTTTCTTTTCAAGGTTCCTCATTTTCCTTAGAAACTTCTTTTCACATCAACCGATTTATATTTTATTTCCCAAGAATTATTTAACGATAATAATATTTCTTTTGTATAACAAATTCGAGGAGTGAACAACATCGTAATAATCATATCAACACAACAAACAGTGGAGGAAAGGACCAACTGTGTCCATGATATAATCACCAGTACATTTCAAATCGCCACAGGGTTCCACAAAGTGGCCCCAAAAAGGATCGCTTTGTATAACACAATTGAAAATTGAAACATCAAATAACAACACTCCTAAAATCCCTTTTATTATGGTTCACAAAACTCATTCAGTGTATAGATAATTCATCCACATAGGTATTCCTTTCATACAAAATCGAACACACAGTAGGTTGTATCCCTTAAACAATGATTTTGCAATGTTAGGTACCTAACCCCTCACGTAGGTAGAATAATATATTTTGATGTAATAAAGGTCAATATTAATAAGGCCTAGCAATAAGGAATAATAAGTCGAATATAAGAAGACCTAATATAAGTTTTCGCTTCTAGAAGGATCTTCCTCTAGATGGTTCTTTTGATAGACATATTTAGTATAAATAGTAGTCGAGGGTTTGAGAACTGTTGTCTTGGATATTATTGTAATAGAGATCTACTCTGCTAGAGGTTTCCCCCTCGAAGAGGCAAGTGAACATTGCTCTCAGTAATCAAAGTGCTCTTTCTGGTGTTATTCTGATATCATTTTGGTATTATTGTAGTATTATTCTAGTTATATTGTTGTTCATCTGCCATTTCTAGCCTTTTATTTTTGTTCTACGTACTTTTTATATCTGGAATATTACAAGTGGTATCATAGCACTTTCCTCGACAGAAAATTGTGGGTTAATTTTTTTCAGGGTAGAGATGTATTTCGACATCTTTAAGATACAAAGATCTGTCGTTACATGCATAAACCCATTATTGGGGATTCATACATGCATGAAATACAATTCGTACTCAAGAGAACATCTGTTGGCCACCCTTGTAACCCATGTTGGTACCCCTTCGATTGGTAGCACATCATGCAACACCTGTATATGGATCGGCCTAGATTTTTTGAATCCCTCTTTATATAAATTGATTAGTCACCTGACTGCTATAGTGTCATTGAGAACAACACTTGGGAAGATACTCTCTAGTACCTGGGTATTCAGGTAGTATGGCTAAGGGCATGGTCTAGCCTACTTAGTTGGTTCCCTGAGATATTGGGTTGATTACTATAGTTGGACCCCACATGTATATCAGAGAGCTATAGCACAGGGAAAACCCTTGTCTGTAGAACCCTTGAATACCTAACCTTTGGGGGAGGGAAACAAAAAAAAATTAAAAAAATAGACAAGATATATTGCCGTGCAACTGTGTCTCCTGCATTCGAGTTGCCAAATCACTACACATTTGTTCCTGATTAATAATTTGGGCATTTCATCACTGCAATATTCTTTAGGACGGAGTATAACTCCACAGGTGTTAAAAAAAAAACAAGTCTGGATTTTGTTGCACCATTATTTGAGACCTATTCCATTGGATTTATCTCTTCTCCCTTATCACATTCATACCTATAATTTTTCAAAAAACAAAATTGACCCCACCTGCCCCTTTTCAGTTCCCTCATCATCATGGCCCATACTCATAGCCAAGACTTGGAAGCTCACTTCAATACCTTGCAATATAATTTCACAAAGACCCAACAAGAAGTGACACAACTTAGTGCCAATATTTCCACCATCAATAAAAACATGCATTCCTCCATCATCGCCTCAATCGAGGAACTCAAAGAAGAAATCAAACAAGACATTACTACCCAACTTGAATTTGTCACTTCCATGATCTGCACCAAGATGCATATCCCTGTAGATCCCCATTTATCTGACCCACCTTTGCATATTGAAGTTGAAACTTCCTTGCATTCCCATAATTTTCAATCCCATCACTTTCAACATGACCTACGCCTTCTGCATGTGGATGTGACCAAATTTGATGGCTCGGATCCCACTAGTTGGGTAACTCAAATGGAACATTATTTTTCTTTGTACGACATTACGGATGACTTGGCCAAACTCAGGTATGGTGTTCTCCATCTAGATCAAGAACGTTGGTAATGGTGGCAATGGAGAAAAACTGCACATCAAGGGTATGTTGCTTGGACACACTTTGTGGGAGAGATTTATGAACTCTTTGACACTAACACCAACCATTTAGGCCATTTGACAAATTTTAAACAATCTGGCACAGTGGAATACTTTATAGCTACTTTTGAGCAACTGGATTTTCGTACAGAGGGCATGTCTGATGCTTTTTTCTGAGAATGTTTTATCAGTGGCCTCAAGGATGAGATTTGTGTCCATGTCCTGATGGATCAGCCTCATATTTGGGTGGAGGCTACTAAAACAGATAAGTAATCACAACAGGTTGTCTCTTCTCAAAACTAGAAACCCCCCTTTATTCCTCACACTAAACCAGTAAATTCCACTCCTCCTTCCACTCCACTAAAGATCCAAAAATTGACCAGGGCCGAAATGGATGAAAGCCAACTCAAATACCTTTGTTATAATTGTGATGATAGATATTTTCTGGGACACAAGTGTAAGGAACAAAATCTTTTTATGGCCATCTCAGAGGATGTTTCGTAAGAGGGTGTTGAAGCTCCCCTTGTGTCTGTGTCACCTGAACCCTCTAACATAGCCCCTTCCTCAGACTCTCCCGAAGTAGAACCGGTCATTTCCCTAAATGTTAACATTGTCTTCTCTACTCCCCAAACCCTCAAGCTAATTGACTACATCAAGCATAGGAAGGTCATCATTCTTGTTCATAGTGGAAGCACCCATAATATTATTCATCACCGCATTTCCCAAGAAACCAATTGCTATATCCGTGTAGTCAATAATTTTCAAATCATGATTGCCAATGGCAGATCCCTGAAATGTGGAGGGCGTTTTGAAAATGTGTGTCTCCAAATTGGTGACTACCACCTGAAATCTCATATGTTTGCTATCGACATGGGCAGTTGTGACATTATGTTGGGTGCAGACTAGTTAAGGACTTTGGGTCCCATTCTCATGGATTTTAAGGAATTAACCATGCAATTCGACCAATAGGGCCAACAATATAAGTTCCAAGGAATTACTGTCAGTTCCCTTGAGATACTAGTTCCCATAACATGGAAAATATGCTCAAAAAAGGTCATTATGGCATTATTGCCCAACTCCATGCCATATAAGCAACTGAGACACCCTCTGTGTCGTAAGATCTCCTATCCATCCTCTCTAAACATAAAATGGTTTTTTCCACTCCCCAGGGACTCCGTCCTTCCTATGGTGTTCATGATCATTCCATTTCCCTTGTCCCAGGAAGGCTTCCTTCCAATATCCATCCCTATTTCCACCCATTTTCCCAAAAAAATGAAATTGAAAAAATGGTTCAAGAATTGCTTAACGCAAGTGTTATCTACCCTAGTACGAGCCCCTACTATTCTCTTGTGGTTATGGTCCTTAAGAAATAAGGTTCTTGGAACATGTTTCCTAACTTCCATGCCCTCAATAAACTCATCATTAAAGACAAATTTCCCATTCCTGTCATTGATGACCTCTTGGATGAATTGAATGGTGCCCAATTCTTTACTAAACTTGATCTTCATTTTGGCTACCACTAGATCTGTATGAAAGAGGTAGACATTCCTAAGACTACCTTTAGAACTCATGAGGGCCACTATGAGTTTTTGGCCATGCCCTTTGGCTTGTGTGAGGCTCCCTCCACTTTCCAAAGCCTCATGAATCATTTCTTCCATCCTTTTCTTCGTAATGTTTTCTTGGTTTTCTTTGATGATATCCTCATCTATAGCAAAACCTGGACATACCATCTTGCTCATGTGGATCGAGTTCTCCATCTACTCTCTCAACACCAATTTTTCTTGAAACAATCTAAATGTGCTTTTGGCGCCTCAGAAGTCGAGTACTTGGGTCATATTGTTGGCAAGGACGACGTCAGGGTGGATCCTAAAAATATTGAAGCTATGCAATACTAGCCTCACCCAAAGACTCTCAAAATCGTGTGTGGGTTTCTGGGCTTAACAGGTTATTATCGCAAGTTTGTTAAGAATTATGGAAAGATTGTGACACCTCTCACTCCACTCCTTAAAAAGAATTATTTCACTTGGACTCCGGAAGCTACTCAGTATTTTCAAACCTTGAAGATGGCCATGTGAACCACTCTATTCCTGGCCCTTCCTTATTTCACAAATAACTTTGTATTGGAATGTGATTCTTCAGGGAAAGGAATTGGCGTTGTCCTTATGCAAGAGGGTTGGCCTTTGGCCTTTATCAACAAACAATTGTCTGAACGAAATTTGGTCAAATCAATCTATGAAAAACAAATGTTGGCTATCTTGCATGTCGTTGATATTTGGTGCCATTATCTATTGGGGAAATGCTTCCAAATTAATACATATCATCAAAGCCTCAAGTATTTTTTGGAACAACGCATTTCCTCCCTAGAGAAACAAAAATGGGTGACTAAGCTCTTTGGATATGATTGTGAGATCATTTATAATAAAGGCAAAGACAATGTGGTTGCGGATGCACTTTCCCAAAAATATGAATATGAAGGGTCCATTTTTTATCTCTCCTTCATTGTACCATATTGGCTCCAAGTCATTTGCCAGGAATGGCTACACAATCCCAAAAGTTTGCATCTGATACAAAAATTGCAGTCCAATTCTCCATTTTCCCCAAGGTACTCTTGGATCCATGATGAGATTGGATACAAAGTTTGTTTGTATTTAAGTAAATAGTCAAAACTTAAATCCACGGTACTTTCTGAGCTTCATGCTACACCCATAGGTAGGCACTACAGGTTTACCAAACCCTAGGACAGGGTCAAACATTCTTTTTTCTGGGATGGTATGAAACAAGATATTCATAATTTTGTGGTTGAATGTGATGTGTTTCAACGCAACATGGGTGAAACAGTCAAATCTCCTGGCACACTACAACCACTTTTGATTCCACCTGCTATTTGGCGGGATATCTCTATGGATATTATTGTAGGCTTACCTAAATTGGGAAATAAATCAGTCATCATGGTGGTAGTTGATTTCCTTTCCAAGTATGCTCATTTTTGTGCTCTTCAACACCCATTTATAGCATCCATTGTGACTCAACTTTTCATGGATCAGGTCTTCAAGCTTCATAGCATGTCACATTCTATTGTTTTGGATCACGACCCAAATTTCACCAGCAATTTTTGGCAAGAATTTTTCAAGCTACAAGGCACCCAACTGCATCTCAGCACAACTTATCATCACCAGAATGATGGTCAAACTAAAGTTGTGAAACAGTGTTTGAAAACATATTTGAGTTGTTTTTCCTCAGAAAAGATAAATCAGTGGGCTCAATGGTTACAACCAGCTGAATGGTGGTACAACACTTCATACCATATAGCTACCTGCATGACTCCTTTTGAAGTGGTATATAGACAAAATCCACCTTCAATTCTCTCATGTTTACCAGGTGTCTCGAAGGTCCAGGTGATTAACCAAACACTTACAGTTCGAGAGGCTATTCTTTGTACCCTTAAAGAGAATTTGGTCATGGCCTCGAATTGCATGAAGAAACAAGAAGATCAAGGTCGCTCTGAAAGTCAATTTGCAGAAGTGGATCATGTGTTTCTTCGACTGCAACCTTACAAACAAAATTTCCTCAAGGTTGACCATTGTCAGAAACTGGCACCCAAATTTTATGGTCCTTATACTATTCTCAAGCATGTGGGACAGGTGGCATATCAGTTAGCTTTTCCAAGTCATTCTAAGCTACATCATTTTTTCCATGTTTCTTACTTAAAGAAGGTGATTGGAACTAAGTGCCAAACTCAAACCAACCTTTCTGAATTGGACGAAGAAGGATTCATTTGGATACAACCACAAGTATTTTTGGACCAGTGGGAGTGTCTCATGTGTCAGCGAACCATCAAGGAAGTGTTAGTCCAGTGGAAAGATATAACCCCAGCAAATGACACTTGGGAACTAGCTACCATTTTGCAGCAATTTCCATATCTCAAGCCTTGAGGACAAGGTTGTTTTTAAGGGGGAGGACATGTTAGGTACCTAACCCCTCACATAGGTAGAATAATATATTCCGATATAATAAAGGTCAATATTAATAAGGCCTAGCAATAAGGAAGAATAAGTAGAATGTAAGAAGACATAATAGAAGCTTTTGCTTCTAGAAGGATCTTACTCTATATGGTTCTTTTGATAGACATATATAGTATAAATAGTAGTCGAGGGTATGAGAACTTTTTTCTTAGATATTATTGTAATAGATATCTTTTCTACTAGAGGTTTCCCCCTCAAAGAGGCAAGTAAACATTTATCTCAGTAATCAAAGTGCTCTTTCTGGTGTTATTCTTGTATCATTTTGGTATTATTGTAGTGTTGTTCTGGTTGTATTGTTGTTCATATACCATTTCTATCATTTTATTTATGTTCTGCATACTTTTTATATCTGGAATATTACATGCAATGATGTCATCACCCCAATATATCCACAGGACAAATTGTATTACTAGACACATGAGTGGGCTTAACGTTCTTTCCATTTTTTCACAGCAAATAATCAACAAAACCCATGACCAACAATGAGCACGAACAATGCCTTTATTAAATTTTGGGTTGTCCAATTCCACAACAATTTCCAATACAAAAGGTTCAATACATAAAAGTGAAGAGTAATGCGGTGAGGGGGATGTGTTGACCAAATTGAGGGTTTATCCAAAAGGAGCACGAGAATCTTAATACTTCTACAAACTTCATATTCACAGAGTTGTTACAAGGACGCAGGCATAATGGGCACGAAGACTAATAACTTAAGTGACATGTCGAGTGTTCATATAACCCACAGGTAAGGGGCAGTGATACGCTTAGGAAAGAAACCCAAAACAAGAAACTAGGGGAAAGGCAGACCCAAGAGTCCCCAACTATATATTTTTTCACAAGTAAAGCACAAATACCATATACAATAAGAACATCCATACAACTTTTCAATGTGCATGGTTCAAATACAACGCCATAGAGACCAACACTTAACCACCAATCCATACAAAGTCAAAAACTCCATATATTATAAAATTTGGAAATGCATAGACAGCGAGCAAACTTAAGATCCAATTGTTGACTTAATTAAAGAGCAGAGAGAAATATTCATGGAGGGAGCAACAAGAAACCCATACTTGTGTAAAAATTGATAAGAAGAAACAACCAAGCTTGTATAAATATTCCACGACCAAACAAAATGGAGCAGCAACAAACAACGATAGAAAATGTTAAATGACTAGGGTAGTGGGCTCGAGGAGGGTTAGAGAGACATGCATTTATTGCACGTCATATCTAAATTCATCCAAAGTCAATATGAGCAAGCTAACATAAATCACATCAACCACTAACTCAAAATCAATTTAATGCAATTCGAATACACCACCATTTCCCTAAGTCTCCAATTTAACAAATGCGCCAACCCTTGTTTAAAAATTCCAATGTGACATATATCAAATACTTGCTAGGGATACCATGTTTCAACCTTACTTCCAATTCAAACAATGTGTGTAATCCTTGTGGCATAAAATCACCATATCACACATATAACTTAAACATGGAGTTGAGGTCCTTCTTAAAAATACATGTAACATAATAATACTTGTGAGTGTTATATAAAAACAACACCATTCCCTTTTAAATCATATCGCCCATGTTATCACCATAACAATGTTTAGATAGGATCCAAGTCTCGAAAATTTAGCGAAGAACTACATCGCTATGGAAGCATGATAGTTTGGAGGATAAGGTCACATATGGCGGCATATGAACAAATATAGAGGAGACCTGGGGGTGATGGGACCCAACCAACTATAGATCTCAGACGCCACAAATCAGCAGTCAACAATCATATCGGGCAATGAAATAGCGCGAGAGTTAATTTTTTGAGGGTGGGATGGGGAGAATAACATGGTTTCATTCCATGGATGTGTGGTGCCCTCAGAGGCACATCAGAATGAAAAGAGTTCTACTTAAAACCATTCTTTCCAACCCCTGATATCAAAATTTGTTGAGACCCGATGGACCATAGATCTTGGAGCGGCCCAAATCGACGACTAAGACACATATCAGGCATTGAAGTAACCGCTAGGATAATTTTTCGAAAAAGGATCGGGGAAAATACCATGGTTTCACCTCGAGGAGACACAAAACCATAAAATGCATATTAGGGGGAAAAGCGGGTAGACTTGAAACCACCCAAGCTCAACCTGATGCCACGTGTTAAAAAATCATTTGATGTACGTCGCTTCCAAAGATTGTGTACAAAAAGGGAAGAGTTAACAGCTTATCCAGTCACATCAGTGTCGTTGCTCGAGTACTTTATGACATGTAGCATCGATTAAGAACCTCCAGAGATACGATCTGAAGGATCATCATTCTAAACTGAAAGCCAAGTGTTATAGGTCGTATTTCAGACAAGTACTTTCATCAGTAATCTATGAATAAGCACTCGATGACAATCGTCCTCCAAAACATAGATAAATTTATCCTATTTTGAGCAATCAACATTCCATTTTGAACGAAGTAATTAACAATATGAGCTTCCTAATTTATGTATGATTAAGGGAGACAAGTCTAATTTTTTCTGCAAAATTGGGAAAAATGGATAAAGCTAATCAAGCGGCCCCCAGTGAACCATGATTTTCAACTAATATGGCGAATTCATCAGTAAATAAGAAAGAGAGGTTGGTTGCACAGATATTATCAACCAAATTCCATACAGATCCTGCAACAGAACCAGAAGTGGACAAAGAGATCAGATTAAATCCCATCATAATGGATTTAATCATCAACGGATACGTGGACGGGCGCTACAAGCAAGCAGTAAAGAGGAAGTGGAGTAAGTGACAGAATACAGGAAGCAGATCTGAAGCGGCTGAGAGTGTTGGGGAAAACCAACTATTTTGGTTGAGCACTCTAAAGGAAGAAATCGCAAATCTGGAATAAGTTCTCAGGTTGAATTGAGTACATTTCAAAAAAAATTGGTAATTATATGGACATGTGGCATTCAATGAAAAACCTTGTATATCTCAGTCCTGTTTATAACACTCCCTATAAAGTAGGATAAAAGTTGTTATATGTTACTCCTTTTTGTAATTGATCGTTGTCTTTATAACTATGGGGAAGTTGAATCGTTTTGAGTCCCGCGTGTAAATATTCTATATATATCATTCCAAGGATAAAGAAAGCAAGGAGAAAAGAGGGACTTGCCCTCTTAGCAGGAAGGATTTGTAAAATCCTGGAGCTAAAGTGAATATACAATGTAGAAACAAATTTTTGAACTGTTTATGAAAAGATTCTAATTGGTTGTGATATGAGTTATGTCTTCTTTCATAGTGTGTATTTCCTGTGCCTTTGAAATCCCATTTACAATTTCCTCTTTTAAATTGGAGAGTTAAAAGTCTAGAATTCCTCTGATGATTCTCTAGACTTAGCAATTTAAATTCATGTGTGTATTTCTTACTAACTAATTCAGAATTCATTTTTATATGCTTTGATGTAGTTATGTGTTTTCCTTTTCCCTCTTTCACCATGCAAATTTCAATTTAAACTCAGACTCATTGCCTCATTTAGCCTTTTTCCTCTTGATATTTCCAATGATTTGTCAATGCTTTATTCATTTTTGACTCCATAGCCCAAATGTCACCCTCATTTCTTTAGCAACTTTATAGTACCCCCCAAAACAAACCAAATCTAGCCAATGATTTCCAAAGAAATATTAAGTGACACGAGAGATCTCTCTCTGAGTTGATCAAGCTAGTGCTTCAGCTCTAAAGTAGGTTGAAATAGTTACCTCTCTTGTTTGTCTATTCAGCCGGAAAAAATTTACAGAGTGTTAACATTTTGACATTGTTGTCGGGGAAGAAATTGAAATTTTTTCCCAGGGAAAGAACGACATGGTCGATTTCTAAGGTCTGAGAGAAGAAGACACTTAGGCACATATTGGTTGTATTCCTTCTCTGGCGACTCCACACATCAAAAAATCAGTTTGAAGGTAATTCCACTGGTAGAAGAATCCATAAATTTAAATTTTCAATGGTGACTCCACTCTCAATGCATAATCTAGCTTCCAAAATATTATCGGCGACTCCACTCAAGTTGTAAATGTAATTCATATACTCCACTGGAAGATGAGACCCTTTGACAGATGTATGAAAAATCATTATGAAAGAAAACAAGTACTTAAAATTGGATTTTTTCCAAGGCATTTTATTGTTTGTTATAAGTCGCCTTTGGTCCTTTCCTGAACATGCTAGACAAATTTCTCTTAACCTACTGCATGAAAATGATGATCATGACAATATTGAAATTACATATCCTCCTCTTAAAGTTATACATATATCTCCTCAGTTTATCACTGATTTTGATAAAAATAGCCCATCTAAGCCATGTGATAACCATGACCAAGTCGATGAGCCCCATGAATACAAGGCTAATATTTCACCTCCTGTACTTGATCCAACGTCCTCCAATACTCAGCATAGATACAGACCCTTGAAGCTACCCCAAGTCCTTCATGATTTTCCTCCAAAACACTATAAGTACCTACCTATGTTTGATGGGGAACCTGATGCCATCTTAGTTGAAAAACACATCCAAGGGTTTGAGCATATTATGGATTTGTTTGAGATCGAACATGATGATGTTTGTATGAGGGCATTCTTTTAATCCTTGAAATGGGACACCCAATACTGGTTTAAACATTTGTAGCCAAAGATAATCAGCTCATGGGAAGAATTGAAGAATGCCTTTTTGAATTTTTGGGGCAGGAAGAAATATTTGGATTTATAGTTTACAGAGTTCTATGCCTTAAAAAGGCAGAGCAATGAAACTATTTTTATTTTTAGTAGAAGATTTTCCAGTATCTATTACAATTTTCCAAAATAAATTCAACCCACTGAAGTTGCTACCATGCTCCATTATGCAACTACTCTTCATCCAGATTTGTCTTTCCTCCTGATGGAAAGAAGACCTAAGTCCTTACAGAAAATGTTCAATGATTCCTAGGAGATTCAACACAATATCCAAACATGTGAATGTAGCCGAAATGAGGGGTTGGATATTCAATAATGTGAGAGTGAATATGAACAAGAAAAGATTGATTGGATTCTTGAACACCGAGTCGATAATATCATAGTTTCTCTTGAAGTTTTCAATGCTCATGATTTTGAAAAAGATTATATTCCACTTGTTGAAAGAGGAGGTGTTAGTTTAACTCATGATCCATTCCAGGATAAGAAAAGGATTGATTGTTTTATGTATTCATTTATAGACAATCAAGAAGATGAAGCTGCAATTCATCTTGTTGAAGAGTTGGTTGATGTTCCAAGTTTTTTCTTGTTAGATGATATTGCAGATGTTGTTGATTTGCCTATATATGATGATGATTGTGATGTTGACTTCTTAGAACAACCAGTTGTATGTTCTCTATTAGAAAACGTTCCTTTTCAGTAGTGTAATGAGAGCAATCAACCTGCATATCACAGTTACAAAGAAGAAAGTATTGAATCAGCTGAAGGGAATTCTTTGCCTTTATGTTTTTCTACATTTAAATTGTTAAAAGAAAATTTTAAGATTATTATTGAAGCAAATGAATGTGTGTTAATGCCAAATCACACTAATTCACTGGAACAAATTGACAAGATATTACAACAATATTCTCATGTGTTTGATGACCCTATTATTTGTTATGTAGAAGATCTTGTCAGTTCAAAATTGTTGTCATTGGTCAAAGATAAATCTAAGAATGAGTGTGTTCATCTATCCAAAGAAATTGACAACAGTGAAGAAAATGAAGGAAGTTTTGAATCAGGTGAAAGAACCTTGCCATTATGTTTTGCTTCTTTCAAATTGTTGAAGCAAAATGTTTATAATGTTTTAAATCAAAAATCCTCTGGGCACGATGTTAAACATGAAGAAAACAATAGACTTGCAAATGAAAAATATCTTCCATTATGGTTTTCTTCCTTTGAATTGTTGAAAGTGAATCATGAGATAACCGAGGAAGTAGGGAAGTCTAACCACATTCACAAGGGAATGGTTTCACATAACCAAATTATTATCGGTAAGGAAGATCAACAGCCTTCACATACATTAAATGATCAAATGGGCGACTGCATAGGAAGATATTTCTTCTCAGAATTACAGTGTGTGCTCAGCCACCAGCTTGAAAATGAAGATGAAGTTGACCAAGAAATTGTTGTTAGAAGTCATTTTCCTTCCCCTAACATGGATATACAACAAGATTTCCAGCAATACAAAGTGTTCCAAGGTTGTCTCTCTTCCCCTGAGAACGACATGGTGGTCAAATTTCTAAATGGCCTAGACATGGATGAAATTTTTGAAAATGCATCCATGGAAACTCTAGACTATGAAATAGTGCATGTTGTTAGCTTTTCACATTTGCAAGAAGATTGTGAGCAGGGACTTATTTCCATTCATTCATTTGAAAGTCAAGATGACAATCCTCAAGAAAATCCCAAGAAAGTTGGTGAAGCCACATCAGTATTATTTAATGAACATGAAGTTTTCTTTTTTGACTTAGCTCCTGAAAAAGAAACATTCATTCATGTGTTTTAGGATCCCATGGCACGCTATATGGAGAATTTTTATAATTAGAATCTACAGATGATAGTGGGTTGCAAGCTTAAGGATAAAGGGAGTGATGAATAGATGTATGTATTAAATATGGGTCTCTTTACACCAGATGATGTTCTTCAACCATGGTTGTATTATGTTTTAGGAAACTATTACCTTCAGACTTCTCAACAGACCCGTCAGTTTCTCGGTGGTGATCAACAGGTTAAATTGCATGTAAACAAGAATGTAGTGGAAGGGGTGACACATGATTGTTGTTTTGTGCATGTTTAAGAAGATCCATTTGCATTTTTTTTGGAGGAAGTAAACAGTCCAAATGTTTTTTTATTTTTTGAGATTTGGATTTATGGATGAAATTTTGAATGTACTATTGGCCAAAAATATTTGGGACGATAAAGTGCAAAGAAAACAAACAATGGATAAAAAAAAATCATGGCTGCATTGGCATTATGATTTCACTTGATTAGAAATTTGTTTTGGTAGTTAAGGTAGGTAGGAGTGTGTGAATAATCTTGTTGGTCAAGAATTTTTCAGTTTGGATTTCCAGTAGTATGTACAGTTAGATTTTAGCAGTATATTCAGGGTTCAGTATCCAATTCAGAGAAGTGTGCAGAGTTTGGTTTTTAGCAGACACTGGTGACAGGTCGAAGCAGGGTACACACACATGTTTTTGGAATAGCCCAATGGATCAGGCACTAGGTATACAGTTTTTTGCTACCTCACAAGGAGGATAGCATTCCCAATTAGAGCCTATGTTATCACCATAACAATTTTCAGATAGGATCAAAGTCTCAAAAATTTAGCGAAGAAAGACATCGCTATGGAAGCGTGATATTTTGGAGGATAAGGTCACATATGGTATCATATGGAAAAATATAGCAGAGACGCAGGGGTGATGGGACCCGGCCAACCAGATATATCAGATGCCATAGATCAATGGTCACCAAACATATCGGGCAATGAAATAGCACGAGAGTTAATTTTTCGAGGGAGGGTCGGGGAGAATACCACGGTTTCATTCCATGGATGTGTGGCACCCTCAAAGGAACATCAAGGAGAAAATTGTTCTACTCAAAACCGTTCTTTCCAACCCCCAATATCAAAATTTGTTGAGACCGGCAGACCGTAGATCTTGGAGCATCCCAGATCAACGATCAAGACACATATCAGGCATTGAAGTAGCGCAGAGGATAATTTTTCAAAAGTTGGCCAGGGAAAATACCATGGTTTCACCTCGAGGACACGTAATTCCATCAAATGCATATCGGGGGGGAAAGCGTGTAGACTTGAAACAATCCAATCTCACCCTGATGTCACATGTTAAAAAATCATTTGATATAAGTCGCTTCCAAATATCATGTACAGAAAGGGAAGATTTAATGGCTTATTCAATCACATCAGTATCATTTCTTGAGTACTTTACGTCATGCAGCGTCAGGAAAGCACTGCCAGAGAGACGATCTAAAGGCTCATCATTCAAAACTGATAGGTGAGTGTGATAGGCCGTAGTTCGGAAAAGTACTTTCATCAATAATCTGTGATTAAGCACTCAATGACAATCATCCTCCAAAACATAGATAACTTTATCCTGTTTTGAGAAATCAATATTCCATTTTGAACGAAGTAATTAACAATATCAGCTTCCTAATTTATGTATGATTAAGGGAGACAAGTCTAAGTTTTTCTACAAAATTGGGAAAAATGGATAAAGTTGATCAAGCAGCCCCCAGTGAACCATGATTTTCAACTAATATGGTGAATTCAATAGTAAATAAGAAAGAGAGTTTGGTTGCACAGATATTAGCAACAAAATTCCATACAGATCCTACAACAGAACCAGAAGCGGACAAAGAGATCAGATTAAATCCCATCATAAGGGATTTAATCATCAATGGATATGCGGACGGGCGCTACAAGCAAGCAGTAAAGAGGAAGCGAAGCAAGTGATAGAAAACAGGAAGCATAGATGAAGCGGTTGAGAGCGTTGGGGAAAACCAACCAGTTTGGTTGAGAACTCTAAAGGAAGAAATCACAAATCTGGAATAAGTTCTCAAGTTGAATTGAGTATGTTTCAGAAAAATTTGGTAATTATATGGACATGTGGTATTCAATGAAAAACCTCGGATATGTCAGTCATGTTTATAATTCTCCCTATAAAGTAGGAGAAAAGTTGTTATACGTTACTCCTTTTTGCAATCGATCTTTATCTTTAGAACTATGGGGAAGTTGAATTGTTTTGAGTCATGCATGTAAATATTCTATATATATCATTCCAAGGATAAAGAAAGCATGGAGAAAAGAGGGGTCTGCCCTCTTAGCAGGAAGGCTTTGTAAAATCATGGAGCTAAAGTGAATATACAATGTAGAAACAAATTTTTTAACTATTTATGAAAAGATTCTAATTGGTTGTGATATGAGTTATGTCTTCTTTCGTAGTGTGTATTTCTTGTGTCTTTGAAATCCCATTTACAATTTCTTCTTTTAAATTGGAGTTAAAATCCTGGAATTCATCTGATGATGCTCTAGACTTAGCAATTTAAATTCATGTGTGTATTTCTTCCTAACTAATTCAGAGTTCATTTTTATATGCTCTGATGCAGTTATGTGTTTTCCTTTTCCCTCTTTCGCCATGCAAATTTCAATTTAAACTCAGACTCATTACCTCATTTAGCCTTTTTCCTCTTGATAGTTCCAATGATTTGTCAATGCTTATTCATTTTTTAATCCATAGCCCAAATGTCTATTGGAAACACCTACCACACTTAGAGGGGGGGGTGAATGAGTGTGGGGCTCTTTTTCCCAAAACTTCCATCTTGCACAAAAACTCATCAATTAGCATTCAACATTTATTCCTTACCCATTGTTTTCATTTATAACCAGTTAGATGTAGGCACATATAAACAACATATATCAGCAATATATCATCAACAAGTCATCACCATAATGAACACAAAGAACACAAGATGTATGTACAATTTTCTTTTTATTACGAACTACAATCCTTGGGGTCTATCAACAACAATTTAATAGAGTACAACTCTACAAGAGAACCAGCTCTATATGCATGACTTAGCTTACATTCTCAACACCAACTGTGATGAGGCAACAATCCTCAACAGATATCAATCTGTCAACAGGTACGTGACCTGTCAGTAGTGCATCCCGCGTGTGCATGCACCCTAGCTCACTACAGCCCACGTGTGAACGCAACCAGTGTATAATGCAACAAGCGTATGCTTCTATGCAACTAGGGTTTTTTATTTCTTCACATGCTCATATCCTCTGCAACCTGCAATCAATTTCTCTTATGTCTTCCACTGTCCAAACTGACCCACAACCAATCACAACACATCCAAGCTCTCCAATAGCCTGCTCATGCTCCTCAACAAATCAATATGAATGATATCTCAATCATGTATAAATAACTAGTATACCATAGAAATCATGTCACTACTAAATCACAAGAGCGTTTCTCACTCCATCAACCAAATTAACCAAATTGAACCACATCATAGAAGCCATACCAAGAATTCCCTAAGCATTCGCAACACATCAAACAATAGTATCCATCAAGACAATAATGTAACCATACCAGTGTCTCAGTGATAAATCTGAGGCCATAGAATGCAGATCCAGAACCTGCCTCATCATCCAAGAGCTTAGCACCAGCTCAAACAAAAATCTCCATGATTTTATCCACTCCATGTTCCATGTACATAGTCATCCCGCATGTACACTCACCCTATACATAGCCAGCCTGCATGTACACGCACCCTATACATAGACATCTCGCATGGACATCAGAAAATAGGGTTTTCTGCGAATCCGAGACTTTTTCCATCAAGATCTTCGACATTGCCAAAAATTGGATGCATCCATGAGATCATCCTCTCGCTCTCTTCCTCATAATAGATCTTCAATCATGCTCAAGAGATCCACACCAATAGGATTCTCTCACAAGAAGCTCTCCATCAATACTCCAAAATATATTCACAAGAAGCTCTCCATTGATCCACAAAAAGAATTCTCACCAAATGTACATTTTACAAGAGATCCTAGATTCTTATTTATACTTTCATCTTCTAAGTCACTTAACCCATTTTTACGTTACTTAACCCATTTCTAGGCCACTTAACCTATTTTCCTTATTTTAGGGTTAACCACTTTCCATGAATAGAAAGTTCTCCAATACTTTATCATTTAAATATTCCTTCTTGATTTTGTCACTTCATTTTATCATTTAAATAATCTTTCTTGATTTTGTCACTTTACTTTATCATTTAAATAATTATTTCTTATTTTCAAGCACTTTGACTTCTTTGACCTTTTGTGGCTTCAAGCCATCATATGGAGGTCCTTCAACTTTGTAGAGCCATAACTCTCAAACCGTGAGGAGTTATGTGACATTCCACATACCACCGGAAATGGCATGTCAAGCACTATCCATCTACGATATTTTCACCAAAATCTTCATTGATCTTCATCTCATTAATCCACATGAAAGCATGGGTACTCCAACCATTCTTCTAGGATAACTCAATCCATAAAGCGTCTTCCCGTGAGGGCTTTCACCATAAGGGGACCACTTTGGAGTTCATCCATTTGTGCACCTTATTAACCATGATAAGATAATAATGATTCATCTTTGCATCAATTCACCACTACATCATATATATCAACTATGCATCATGTATCAATGACAACTCATTGATCCATCTTCATCAATGCATCATATCAATGATCCATCTTTATCAATTGG
>ML782040.1:297444-370103 GCA_009831015.1 Picea engelmannii
TTACCAGCTCACCTATCACCTCCACAAAAGAAAAGAATTATCCAACAGAGTGCTTACTATTCTTGGGTGGGGAGTGATCTCTTCTATACAAGTCCTGACATGATTATTAGGAGATGTGTCCGGGAAGATGAAATTCCTGATATATTCCAGGCCTGTCATGATGGGCCATGTGGAGGACATTTCTCTGACAAGAGGACAGCATACAAAGTCCTGCAATCAGGATACTATTGGCCGACACTGTTCAAAGATGCAACGAAATATGTAAGAAGTTGCGACAGTTGTCAAAGGATGGGAAGGCCCACTGCAACAAACGAAATGCCCTTACGGCCTCAAGTTGTAATTGAACCCTTCGATAAATGGGCACTAGATTTTGTAGGGCCAATTGCTCCAATGTCAAGGAGGAAAAAGTACATCTTGGTGTGCACAGATTTTTTGACCAAGTGGGTAGAGGCAAAAGCCCTATATCAGGCAACTGAGAAATCAGTGATTGATTTTATGTATGAAGATATCTTTACCCACTTCGGTGTTCCATGGGAGATTGTCACAGACCAAGGTGCTCAATTTACCTCCAAATTGATGAAAGAACTCACTGACAGATATGGGATCAAACACTGTAAGTCCTCTCCCTACCATCCACAAGCCAATGGGCAAGTGGAATCTACAAACAAAGTTCTGGAAGCCATTCTGACCAAGACCATACACTTGCATCATAAAAATTGGGCAGATAGACTTCCAGAATCTTTATGGGCATATCGGACTACATGGAGGAATACCACTGGTCATACTCCTTACGAGTTGGTATTCGGTAAACAAATTCTGCTTCCCATAGAGTTCCAGATCCATACATTTCGCCTAGCAGCAGAGTTGGGGTTGGATTTGAGTGAAGCACAGAAACAAAGGGTCATGCAAATTAATGAATTAGGAGAAATGAGGTAGGATGCTCTTCAAAGGACCATCCTCGTGCAAAATCAACGCAGCAAGTGGCATGACAAATACATCAAGAAAAAGCATTTCCAACCAGGGGATTGGGCATTACTTTTTGATTCCAAGTACAAAAATTTTAAAGGAAAACTTACAACGAGATGGTTGGGACCTTACGAAGTAGAAACTGTTTTTGATAATGGTTCCGTCAAGATTAAAACCATAGACAATTCTCAGAACTCCTTTGTAGTGAATGGACATCGACTGAAAGTGTACAACAAACCTTTGTCAAAAGATGATTTCTTACAGGAAGTGGCCAAGCAAGCAGAACTGAAGATAGTAGGGGGAGAGTCTTCTCCCCCTGCTGATCTTTGATCACTCAAACTGTTTTAATTCTGTACATAATAGATCTCTAGCAGAAAAAAAAAAAAAAAAAAATTAATTATTATAAAATATATATATATAAATCAAATAATATAAAAAGAAAAAAAAACATTTATTTTCTTTCTCTTGGATGTGTTGATGCTTTGTTTTCAGTCTTACAGGCTCCTTAGAACAAGTGCATAACTGAATCCACAACAGGTAAGAAGGTAAGACTGTTATTTCATGAGATTTTCTTATCAGTATGGCTAACTTGTTTTGCACCAGGTACATTCGAGCTTGTTTGCTCCCTTCGTTTGTTCCTTAAAAATGAAAGGGGAATTTATCAGGAAGGATTATTCTTTACCATACCTGGTGAATTATTATGGGAAAGAAATCCCCCTTAGAGTCTTCTTTTGGAATTTTCTCAGACTCTCCAAATATGAGGAAGCAATGAGCATGAACTGGCTTGGGCTCATAAAATCCACAAGCAGGTGATTACTGTTCGAAAAACTATGTCTGCAAAATTTCTATATGCACTCATGTTGGATGATGTGGAATACCTTAAGTTCCACCTTCCAATGAATCTCACTCCATCGACATCAGCACCTTATCTGGAGCAGAGATTAGAGATTGTTCAGCACCCTGGACTCTGCATGCCTTAATGGCAGATGTCTTTGCTAACAGCCATGTGAATACACCAATGTCTCTTGGTTGATAGATCCTACAGGTGACTCGACACCGACACCTCTATTCGTACCTGTTTAAGATGTGATGTAGGTACCTTGGTGCCCATTGACATCACAGGTGGGTCATCTCACATCGGTTAACCGCATTCATTAATGGTTGGTAATCCGATGATTTTTGTTTGTGTTCGACTCCGGCACATCTATTCACACAAATCAGACTTGTACCACGGGTGAAGCTTTGGAGCTGATTGAAGACATGATTTCAGTTGATCTTTTTGGCTAGAACAAAGACAGGTTTAGGGGTCATCCTAAGATACTCTGCTGTTATACACAGGAAGTTTTTTTCAGGATGATATTATTTGTTCAAATTCTTCTGCAGACTCATGAATGTTCCAGTGGTACCAGTCAAGTACTAGTACAGAGTTTATTAGTTACAGGTCTAGCAGAAACACCAGAGAAACTATAATTTTCATGCTTTCAAATCCAGACTTAGCCTCAAAAGATAATTCCACAGCAAGCCTTGAACGACCATGGAGATAGGTAATGTAACTCAGGTGCGTTTAGTTCATATGGATTTATTGTATTAATGTGCATACTAATAAGTTTGAATTAAGGGTACCTTAATTACTCCATCGCATCTCATCATTTCCACGACCTGTACCAAGTAAACTAACCTACCATGCCATTTCATGTCATAAAAACCCACCATTACCGGGACTTAGTTCGATTTGACTTGGATATAATAACTCTACACCCTCGTACGACCTCCATCATGATCCGACACCCTATCTATCTCCACAGCAATTCAAATCTTTTCATATTGTTTTCGTCCCGGCCGTTCCTTTCACCACATTCTCTATCGCATTCTTCCCTTTCATCGCTCTCATCCCCTCGTCGCCCTCATCCAACCTCTGCTGCCACCGATCGACTTTCCCTGTTATGACAAGAAGAGCCATGGTAGCCAACCGCCACGAACCAGAAACATACGCCGACCTGGAAGCCCTCCCGAAGTATGGAGCAACGAAAGATATTTTTAAGCAATCCGGGTGGGAGCCATTTCTGAAGAAGTTTGATGGGTATAACGATGCAATCACACTCCAGTTTGCGCTGCATTTCGATGGAGAGACCACCAAGGTGGGAGAACTTGAGTTCGGGGTCACAGAGGAGTTCATTGCAGAGGCAATTCAGTTACCCACCACAGGCCAGAGGTGGACAAAGGGACAACCGGTGGATAAGGATCTCTGTGCGCAGTTGTTGAAACCTCAGTACCAGAACACAAAATGGTCTGAGGGAACGTCGCGGTCCTGGCTGGAGCCACAGTGTCCTCAAGTGTTGATCATCCTCCAGCGTTATTTAACGTGTGAGGGTCGATATACCATTATATTCCGCTGCCACGCCCGACTTTTGTTACACTTCACAGGTACTCCGCTAAACATACCATTTTTCTTGTTAAAAAGTTTGAAAAGGATGGCCAAACAGGTCCAAAGGGTTAGTGAGTTTCGGGGAAGCTTATTTCACTTCGGGTTAGTTAAAATATTGATCACATCTACACTATCGAAAAAATTGTAGAACCAATCGGCAGGCCACTACACCCAAGAAAATTGTGCAGAATGAGTCCATCCAAGTACCAACCGGTACCTCTGTTCAGATGCCAAAAGAGCCCACTCCCGAACCTAGCCCAGCTAACACCTATGAACAAAGCCCACATGAGTTCACCCATGAACTCGACCCAGACCATAATTTAGATCCAGTTGACACTTATGAGCATAGCCCAGATCAGTTTACTCCTGAATTCAGTTCAGACCATAATGTCGATAGTTTTCACACCCTTGCTCAAAGTCCCGAAGAGTTTACCCATGCGTCTATCCCTCCAGCATAGCCCGGACAAGAGCAAACAATTGAAACCCATTGCGAGCTCTCCTCCAGTCGGTCCTTGAAGCCCATGGTGGCGAAACTAGAGACCAAAAACAACAGATTGAAGGAGAAATTGCATGAGTACTGTGTACTGGACAGACATGTTAAAACCGAAAACGAACTCCTGAAGCTCAGGGTAAATCACCTCTTATCCAAAGTTGAAAGGCTAAAGCAAAGGAATAAGAATGTTTTCAAAAGGAACAAACAACTTCAGAGGATTGCTAGGAAGCATGTTATAATCAACAGGGTCCTTAAGAAATAACTTAGGAATCTAAAGAAGCAGGAGAGGCTATAGATGTTGGTTGCAGCTGCTGCAACCCTTTGATGGCGACCAAGTCTTTTTTATTTTTGTTGCCTGAGGACAGGCAAGAACTTCAGTGTGGGGGTATGTTGGTCCCCGGTTTTGACCATGCTCTTTGCCTATATTATATACCACAGACCTCCATTTATATGCTAGTACGACCCTTTTGGCCTCATTTTGACATAATTAACATCTCCCTACCATTCAAAGGGGTCACCTAAGGTATCTTTGAATTTCAAGCTATTTTTATGCACTTTAATGCTTTAAATTGGTATTGGAACTAATATCGCTTGGATTAGGTACCACTTCTATTTTTGGAACAGGATGTCGGTACCAGGTACCAACTCGTACCCGTGGAGGTACCAATGGGGCCGCTCAAGATCTCTGCGTTATAGTGTGCGTTATGGTTTGAATGGGAGGCAGAGAGCTCGCATGACAGTTGGAGTCATCGCCACAAGATGCTTGAAAGCCAATGATAAAACTGGGTCGATTATTCCTCATTGTTCACACTTCGTGACACTACGTGTCATGAAGTTGTGAAGTACGTTTCAATTTGATTTCAAGAACTATTCTCGGATCGGGGATCCATTTGTTTTACATACCTTTATTTTCGACTGTTATAGACAGAAGGATTGATATATAAACCCGGGATCACTTCTGAGAACGGGTTAGATTATGTTGGACTATGTTATGCTGTGAACCTATGTTTTGAATATCGACTACTGTTGCGTTATGGTACCCGACTGTCTTATGATTTGAGTATTTCTTTCCTGAGTTAATGAAGCACGAAGTTTACACAGTGATCGTATAGAATGTTATAGCCGGCTTTGGTTACCACTTACAGCGTTTTTGTCGTTTGGTTGGGCCCGCCAAACCGGTGCAAGTCGTTGCTCTATTTTGCAATAGATTTAGTTTTATGTTGTCATAGATTTAATCCATTTCCGTGCTTTAGAACTTGCATACGAGGTAGCTTACGCTTGGAGATTTAGTTGTTTTAGCACATTTTCATTTGTTTATATGAATGGTATATCTACATCTCATGGTGTGTAATCGATTTGGTTGCTCCAAAATCATATCGTTCTCCAACAGAATCTTTTCCCGCAAACTGTTATCTTTTACGTTGGTGAATATAAAACACATGATTGATGCCTGTAGGGTTTAAGAGCACGAACGTGGTATTGTTTAGTTTTTCATTTTCAATTCGAATAATAACTCAAAATTAGCATGCATTTTTCTTTGTTAGACAGTAGTTACCTTGCCTGCTTAGAATAGTTAGATTACAGTTAGAACGAAAGGAGCTCCTGGTACCAGTAGTTAGGATAGTACTTTGTTTTCCTGTATACAAGAATTAGATTGATTTTTGCTGCTCAGAATGAATGCATTTTCGACAATACTCTGTGTGTCCTGACTTAAATAGAAATGATGATGGTAGATGATTGGGCATAGAGGTAAAGTAATCTTGTGGAACCACACTTTTGGATAGAAATAGCAGCACCAGCATTTGAGTACAAGACTGTTTTTTTCTGTTTATGACTTAATAGGAAATGCTCAGTTTCAAGTTAGTTATTAAAATTCAAATTCTCAGAATAGGTGTGTGTTTTCTTATTAGGATAGCATTCAGATAACGACTAGATGCTTGCCTGCACATATTGTGTATCAGCTCGAAGTTTACCAACCCTGGTTTGACAATTTAGTGTTTCAGGTCAATTAAATCTTCAATTTAGCAGCCTGACACGCCTCTTGGGGCTGCTCCCCCTGTCTTGTTGCTACTGTATATTCTCTCCCCTTTTGAACAAGGGATATCAATCTGATGTAATGCTGAAAATACATCGAACATACTCCCCCTGTGACCATCACTCCCCCTAGAATTATTCCTCTGTGCTCTTCCTTCAAATATAGGTCGCTTTTCTAGATATGTATTTGATAAATATCTCCTCCTAGAATCATGGGAAGAAGAATGAATCCCCTTAAGGGTATGTCTCCCCCTATCTTCTCTGGAATATGAACAATATGTTACCATATGATGATCCTTGGACCTGTTCATGCATCAAACTTGTGTTATACCATTCATCATGAAACAAGATATATGTCAACAATGAAATAGAGAATCATGAACAATATATCCACCAAGTGCATCATGTACCAAAATGTTCCCACCATGCACAACACCCATGTACATCTACCATGTACATCAAAAATGTTCCAAAAGATATCATCCATGAAATGTATCCACCATATGCCAACATGTGCATCTACCAATATGCCAACATGTGCATCTATCAATATGCCAACATGTGCATCTACCAATTATGTCAATCATGTGCATCCACCAATATGGAAACCATGTGCATCTACCAACATGCCAAACAATGTATCATATCACTCATGATACATCTCCATCATGAACCAAGTTTCACAATCATGTATTAAACAAATACCAATGTTGTGAAAATCAAGTAATACCATATATGAGTGTACTACTATGCACCAATACCACAAAATGATGAGTCCCATACATGTATGCCAAGTCCTCCATAAAACATGTTCCAATCATCCAACCATATGTCTCAACATGTAGCCCAATCCATATGCAAAATGCATGCACCATGATATCAACATATGCTTCTAATAATACATCATAAGATATATCTGCCATGTACACCACCATCATCACAAAATGATTAATCCCAGCAGATCAACATTAATCCATACTCTTGGGTTAGTTCCATGCACCCAAGATTTATTTTATATTATACCATTGTGTGATCTCACCATGAAAACCTGCAGCAAACAGTGTCAGAACCTGCAATAAACAATGTCGGACCCTGGAATATAGAGTTATACCATCACATCAAACTCCAAGCCTGTGCATTGCCTTTTTCCCAAGGCTTTACAACAGACACACAACCTGTTGTACAACTAAGAGCATGTGTACACGACCTATTCAAGTTCAGCACGCCTGTACACATGAATGTCACCATTGTTACCTGCGTTTGCCTTAGTAGATGACACTTTTGAACTTCCCTTCAATCTTTCATTCTAATCTGGCTGCTCTGTCTTCTTCACCTACTTCTATAGATGACTCTTCTCTTCAGAACTTGATCTCTGAGCATCCATATTTTCAAATATGTCTCCCTTTCTTACTTCATTCCTTCTTCTATCCATGCTATGTGAAGTCCTCATCATTGAATTTCTTCTTTTGTTCCAGCACTCCTGGGATTTGTGGCCAAATCCACTACAGTTGTAGCATCTCATAGAGTTACAGTGAACAGCAATATGTCCTATTTGATCACATCTCCAACACCTTGTGGTGTTATAGAATCTTCCATTATATCTCCTTTCATAAGATCTACATTCAAAATATTTTTTACCATATCCATTACATGAATAACAATACCCATGAAAAACACTTTCATACCTTTGCTTTGGTGTCCCAAGAATGGCTTCTTGATGTCTTCCTTGCTTTGTTATTTTGAAATTTTATTTGCCTTGTGTAGATGGTTGTTTTGCAACATTGTCTTCCTTCTTTGATGGACTTACCTCATGCTTATTTGAGGTTCTTTCTTCAACATGTTTATCTTCTCCTTTGTATCCAAGACCTAGTTTATCACATGATGGTCTTTGACTTTCCAAGATCTCATCCAAGATTTGTGAGCTATTCAAGAATTTGTTTGACTTCTCTACATTCTTTCTAAGGTCAACAATTTCAGCTTCTAATTTGCAACATGAATCCTCCTTTTCATTTATTTGAATCCTCAATAGTTCCTCTATTCTTTTGGCTTCTTCAATTTGGGTCTTGAGATGAACAATGGTTTCAAAAAAATTTCTAATCTCATCATCTACATTCATATCTTCTTTTTCATTCTTTAGTCTTGTGATATCTTCTTCCTTTTCTTCTAATAGAGTCTTATTTTTCTCTTCTTGTTCCTTGATCATTTCTTTTAACTCCAAGATGTGCCTTAGACTTCTCCTAAGAAACTTCTTAGTGTTATCCAAAACATAGTTATAGTCTGTATAATAATGATCACTTCTATATCTATGTAAACCCTCTTCAATTTCCTTTTGAAGTTTTAATAGATTTCCTTCTATTCTTTTCATGGGATAAATACCATCAAACTTTACACGTACTGTTTCTACATCTACTTCTTCATTTGTAGAGAAAAATTCATCATCATCATTGCAATCAAGGGTTTTTGAGTGTTCTTTACCTTCTTTTGAAATATATTCATGATCTTCCTTTTTGCCAACATCAACACATACTTATTTTCCTTCATTTGAAAT
The DNA here is from genome assembly GCA_009831015.1 of Picea engelmannii. Taxonomy (NCBI): domain Eukaryota; kingdom Viridiplantae; phylum Streptophyta; class Pinopsida; order Pinales; family Pinaceae; genus Picea; species Picea engelmannii. The sequence goes on from ML782040.1 coordinate 305,911, forward strand.
GTCTTCAAGATCTTCCTTTGTTCTATCATCACTTGATTCTTTATCTTCACTTGAAATGTTTTCAAAGTCACATTTAGAAATAATACAATCGAGGGGTTTTGGAGATTTTTTACCTTTAGTGATCTTGATGGAGTTTTCTTCAATATCTTCTTTCTCTTCCTTGCTTTGATATGTCTCCTCTATCTTTAGCCATAGATCCTTGGCGGAAGTGCATTGTCCCATTCTCTCTTTGATAGGGCTTGAGAGTCCACTAAGAATTGTCTTGATAGCCAATGCATCATTCTTCTTTCCTTCCCTTTGAGCTGCAAACTTTGACTTGTTCTTCAACGGAACATATCCACTGATGGTTTCCTTCCAAATAGTTTCTCCCATTGTCTTCAAATACACTCTCATCTCTATTCTCCAAGTAGAATAGTTTTCCTCATCAAGGATTGGTACTTCATCATCCATTTGTGTGTCTATGGATCTCCTTCAAGCTTGTTAAGGCTTCTAGTGAAGGCCTACTCTAATAAAAATTGTTGGACACACCTACCACACTTAGAGGGGGGGGGCTAATGAGTGTGGGGCTCTTTTTCCCAAAACTTCTCTCTTGCACAAAAACTCATCAATTAGCATTCAACATTTATTCATTACCCATTACTTTCATTTATAACCAGTTAGATGTAGGCACATATCAACAACATATATCAGTAATATATCATCAACAAGTCATCACCACAATGAACACAAAGAACACAATATGTATGTACAATTTTCTTTTTATTACAGACTACAATCCTTGGGGTTTATCAGCAACAACTAAATAGAGTACAACTCTACAAGAGCACCAGCTCTATATGCAAGACTCATCTTACATTCTCAGCACCAACTGAGATGAGGCAGCAATCCTCAACATATATCAATCTGTCAATAGGTACATGACCTGTCAGTAGTGTAGCTCGTGTGTGCACGTGCCCTGGCTCACTACAGCTCGTGTGTGAATGCGGCCAGTGTATAATGCAACAAGCATATGCTTCTAAGAAACTAGGGTTTTGCTTTTCTTCACATGCTCAAATCCTCTACAACTTGAAATCACTTTCTCTTCTGTCTTCCACTGTCCAAACTAACCCACAGCCAGTCACAACACATCCAAGCTCTCCAATAGCTTGCTCATGCTCCTCAACAAATCAAAATGAATGCTATCTCAATCATGTATAAATAACTAGTATACCATAGCAATCATGTCACTATTGAATCACAAGAGTGTTGCTCACTCCATCAACCAAATCAACCAAACTGAACCACATCAGAGAAGCCATACCAAGAATTCCCTAAGCATTCACAACACATCAAACAATAGTATCCATCAAGACAATAATGTAACCATACCAGTGTCTTAGTGATAGATCTGAGGCCATAAAATGTAGATCCAGAACCTACCTCATCATCCAAGAGCTTGGCACCAGCTCAAACAAAAATCTCCATGATTTTATCCACTCCACGCTCCCTGTAAATAGTCATCCTCCATGTACATGCACCCTATACACAGTCAGCCTATGTGTACATGTACCCTATACACAGACAGCCCACATGGACATCAGAAAATAGGGTTTTCTGTGAATCTGAGACTTTTTCCGTCAAGATATTCAACATTGTCGAAACTTTGATGCGTACATGAGATCCTCCTCTCTCTCTCTTCCTCAGAATAGATCTTCAATCATGCTCAAGAGATCCACACCAATAGGATGCTCTCACAAGAAGCTCTCCATCAATACTTCAAAAGATATTCACAAGAAGCTCTCCATTGATCCACAAAAAGAATTCTCACCAAATGTACATTTTACAATAGATCCTAGCTTCTTATTTATACTTTCATATTCTAGTTCAATTAACCCATTTTTAGGTTACTTAACCCATTTCTAGGTCACTTAACCTATTTTCCTTATTTTAGGGTTAACCACTTTCCATGAATAGAAAGTTCTCCAATACTTTATCATCTAAATATTCCTTCTTGATTTTGTCACTTCATTTTATCATTTAAATAATCTTTCTTGATTTTATCACTTTACTTTATCATTTAAACAATGATTTATTCTTTTCAAGAACTTTGACTTCTTTGACCTTTTGGGGCTTCAAGCCATCATATGGAGGTCCTTCAACTTCGTAGAGCCATAACTCTCAAACCGTGAGGAGTTATGTGACATTCCACATACCACCGGAAATGGCATGTCAAGCACTATCCATTTAGGATAGTTTCACCAAAAACTTCATTGATCTTCATTTGATTAATCCACATGCAAGCATGGGTCCTCCAACCGTTCTTCTAGGATAATTCAATACGTAAAGTGTCTTCCTGTGAGGGATTTCACCATAAGGGGGGCACTTTGGAGTTCATCCATTTTTGCACCTTATCAACCATGATAAGATAATAATGATTCATCTTTGCATCAATTCACCATTGCATCATATATATCAACTATGCATCATGTATCAATGACAACTCATTGATCCATCTTCATCAATGCATCATATCAATGATCCATCTTTATAAATTGGTTTCCACTTGGAAATCTATCATTCTCATCAATGCATATTCATTGTTCATCAATCATCAATCAATCAATTACTTGACATCAATCAATGACATCAATCAGACCAAACCATTTATATCAATGACATATGATCCAAAAATCTCCCAAATAATTAAACCATTAGCATCAATGACAACATGATCCAACAATGTCACCCTCATTTCTTCAGCGACTTTATATTACCCCCCAAAACAAACCAAATCTAGCTAATGATTTCCAAAGAAATATTAAGTGACACGAGAGAGCCCTCTATGAGTTGAGGAAGCTAGTGCTTCAGCTCTAAAGTATGTTGAAATAGTTACCTATGTCGTTTGTCTATTTAGTCGAACAAAATTTACAGAGTGCTAACAACCCATAACATCATTTGATTAATTATTTCGTTAGAGACTCTAAACGCAAATAAATTGTAGGTCTCATCTCGACCAACTCATAAGCACATCAATCATAAGTTTCATCTCTTCGTCATAGTCACACAAGTCACAAAAGGGGTCCCACCTATTAGTATCTTATTAAATATAATTAAATAATAAGGTGTTTTCAACCATTTGCAAGTAGGTACCCTATGTTGTGCTTTTGGGCATCAACAAACTAGTGACTCCACATGGAAATATGTTTCCAACATCTTAAGAACTCAGAATGTCTAATTTCACAGATCGGTGAACATAGATCAAAGAGTTGTTGAAAAGAATGATTATGCAACAGGAGGGGAAATGTGGTTTAAGGGAAATAATGAGACGGGATTTTGGGAATAACTCATGAAAAGTGGTACGTATGAGGGGTTTGGTCCTTTATGCATAGCAATTGATCAATCACATCAAAAGTGTGTCTTCATGTTAAGGAGAAATTTTCGGATATGCTCTTTTAAATCTTAGAATGGAGGGAAGAAAGGGATACAAGAAAATAGGGAAGAAAACCAAATCATCTATCTAACTGTAGTACTGAAAGAAAAATCATTTTCAGCGATGTATAAAAGGAGAACATCATGAAAACTGTGTAAAATTTATTGTTATTGATCAACAATACTTACAAAATGGCATTGTTGTGGAAAAACGGATCCAAAATTTATTTCTCATAAACATAAAACAACAGAAATTGAAAAAAGCAAAATAAAATAGTGAAACAGAAAGCTATATACAATAGTGATTTCCATGGTGTTTATCAATCAAGTTGGTTCCACATAAGGTTTTATGTCGGAACCATTTGTACTATAGGAAAACAATCGCTCTTCCCAATCCTTTAAAAGATAAGAGTTTGTGCCTAGGAAAAAATCGATTTTGAAAGGACCTAGCCATAATTTTTGAAACTTAAAATGTCTTCCTCTGTCATCATGGATTGAGTCGCAAAGAAATACTTTATCATTCAATTTAAACTTGACATCTTTTGTGCGTTTGTTGAAATATTTCTTTACAGTTTGTTTTCTTCTCTTTATGTTTTCTAAGGCAAACATTCTTTGTTATTCTGAGGCTAATAGTGCATTTATCCTTTGAGGGACATTAGAAGAATTTAATTCTTCAATCTGTAGAATCATCCATAGAGAGGAGAGTTCCCTCTTAATAGATAGAATAGCCTCTTGATCATAAAAAAGTTGGAAGGGAGTGCAACCTGTGCTTACCTTGGTCGTAGTGCAACCTGTGCTTACCTTGGTAGTAGTGCAATTTTCCCAAAGGGTGTAGGTGAGGAGGGTATTCCATTGATGAGGCTTATATTCAATGATCCTAACCATATTTTTGTTAGTAGACTCTACTTTCCCATTTCCTTGAGGGTAATAACTTGATGAAGTGAAATGTTTGACTCCCATCTTAGCTAGAAATTGAGTCAATTTTGTGGAAATGAAAGCAGGACCATTGTATATAATAATCTCTAAAGGAATGCCAAATCTGGAGAAGATATTAGTTTCCAAGAAAGAAATTACATGTTCATATTGTGAGTGTCTAAGAGGGCTTTAGTCCACCTAGTGAAATAATCAGTGGCTATAAAAATGAAAACCTTCCCTGCAGAAGACAAAGGATTAATAGGACCAATAAATTCTAGGCCCCATTTAGAAAAAGGAAAATCAGGGAGAACATGTTGGAAAGGAATAGCAGAAAGAAACTCTTTCCCAGTGAATTTTTGGCACTTGTCACAAGATCTTGCGAATTTATAAGAATCTCAAAAAATTGAAGGCCAATAATAACCATTTCTAATGATTTTAAAAGTGGTAGCTTTAGAAGAAAAGTGGCCACCAAAGTGAATAATAGAATTTGTTGATCCATGAGTTTTTGAACAAAAGGTCTCCTAAAATAATATACCTTGAAGATTCTAGATGGATTATTCTCCTCTGATGGGGATCTAAGTCATCTGAGCATTTCTGATTTTGCAAGTAATACACCAGATTTTTATACCAGGGGTGTTCAGCAATAGAAAGGGTTTGACTCTCAATATAAAAAAGTGTTGAAAGAGGATTATCCTGATCATCAAGTTCTTCACTTGCCTCATCATGTTGAGCTAAGTGAAGGGCTAAGTCGTGTCCCTTAATTGTTTTCTAAGTCGTGATGGTTAAACCATGCTCCTAGATTTTGGCAATCCAATGTGCAAGCTTCCCTGAAAGATAAGTTTGTGAAAGAAAAAACTTGACAACAGGAAAAGGGACTTTTACCTGTATGTGTTTGCCTAGGATAAAGTGGTGAAATTTCTCTACAACATTAACAAGAGAAAAGGCATGTTTCTCAATATCATAGTACTTGAATTCATCATCTGATAAACTTTGGCTCATGTAAGCTACAGGTTTTTCATTATTCTGATCATCAAATTGCAAGAGCATAGAAGAAATTGCTTCCTCGGTGGCATTAGTATATATAATAAAATATTTCTCAAAGTCCAGTATCAACAAAAATGGTGAGGAAGTGATTTCCTTCTTAATCCTAATGAAATCATTTTTGACATCACCTATCCAAGAAAAGGGGCGATCTTGCTTTAGAATATTATGAATTGGTTTAACCATTAAAGAAAAATCAGGAACAAACATGCGAACAAAGTTGATAATACCCATAAAGGTTTGAACCTCCTTTTTGGAAGTGGGGGAAAGAATGTTCAGGATAACAACAATCCTTTCGGGATCTATGCTTATTCATGAATTAGAAATGATATGTCCAAGGAGCTTACCCATGGTGATGCCAAAAATAGATTTAGAAGGATTTAAAGAAAACATTATTTTTTTACATCACAATAGAACTTTTTTGAGATGACCAAAGTGATCCAATCGATTCTTTGAATAGAAAGTCAAATCATCAAGATATACTTGGACAATTTGTTCGATCATATCATCAAAATATATTTTCATAGCTCTCTGGAAAGTGGCACCTCCATTAGATAAGCCAGAAGGCATGTGTTCATAAGAAAATGTGCCCCAGTGTGTAGTAAAGGTGGTTTTTTATCTATCAGTCCTTTTTACCTTGATTTGATTATATCCAGAGAAACCATCAAGTAATGACATCATTTGTGACCCTACGACTTGTTGCAAAATCATTTCCATATTAGGGAGAGGAAAATGATATTTTACGCTTGCTCTATTCAATGCACTAAAATCAACGCATAATCGAATCTAACCAGTTGTTTTCCTAATAGGAACCAAATTTGAAACCCACTCAAAATACTTAACTAGAAAGATTGTACCATCTTTCAAAAAAAATTCCAACTCCTTTCTAATATTAGCTTCAAGTGTGGGGTTAATGGGTCTTTTTTTTTCCTAACTAGTTTTGTCCCTTCCTTGATAGGAATGACATGTTGTATGAGAGAAGGATCAAAACCATAAATATTCTCGTATGACCATGCAAAAACATCTTGAAATTCATGTACTAGTTCTGTGAATTTCACCTTTTCTTCGTTGGAACATTGGGCACCTAGTTTAACCATCTTGGGAGACTCGGATGTCCCAAGGTTCAAGGAAATGGTATCACCCACTTTCCTTTTTGACTCCTCTTCCATAGATATTATTTTCTTGGGCTTAAATGGTTCATTTTGTATGAAATCGCAGATGCCTTCATCATTAGCGAAAACCTGCCATGATTCTACGTTATCAGGAATGTGTGAATGATATTAAGATTGAAAAGTACAATCAGGACTTTGAGGTAGAATTTTTCAAGTAGGAGATGTTGCAAATAGAGCTAACCTATCAGCCATTGAATTAATTTCTCTCTTAACATGAGTGATGTTAAATGATAACAGGTTCGATATAAGCATCCAAACAGCTTGGGTATAGCGTTTCATCAACTTATTTCCAGGAGAATATATTTTACGAACAAGGTCCACAACAAGTTTAGAATAACCAAAGACTGTGAGGTGGCCACAACTGAGGTTATAAGCATTTTTTATTCCTAGTAGTAAGGCTTCAAACTCAGTTACATTGTTCGTGCAAGAAAAATCTAACCGATAAGAAAAATTGTGAATTTTACCTATGGGTGAGTACAAGATAATGCCAGCTCCATTACCTTCGTTTGAGCATGAGCCATTGAAATTCATGAGCCAGATACTATATTCTAAATAAATTTGTTCCAAAGTAGTGTCACCCTCATCAACAAAAATAGAGTACACCCCTAAGTCTTCCTTGAGATAGTTTACATTCATTTGAGGAATGCTCTCTACGTATGGTGAAATTATTCCTTCTCTTAGGAATATAATATTCTTTCCATTCTGGGGAATAGATAAGTGTGTTATGTTAGGAACAAAATATCAATATATCATAGAAAAACCTTAGAATAAGTACTCAACGCCTTGAGAAAGAGAGAAATTCAAATAATAAAATTCAAATAATAAGGTTCTTCGAGGGGGCAACCTTCTTATGCCCACATAAATGTTCAATTCAAGATGATTCCAAATGAAAATGTCTCCTTGGTATATATAGGAGACTAGGAGGTATAATTACAACTAATGGATTAAATCCAACATAAATAAAATAACATTACATATGTAATATGCCTCAATTAAGGGGTAATGAGCCATTATTTATGTCTTAACATGCCCCTCCCCTTGAGACAAGTGTTGTCTACAATGCTTGAGTAACTTTGGATGCTTATATATAAAAGAATCATCTTCCCAAGTGGAATCTTCAGCCGGTAGTTTCCTCCATTTAATGAGATACTCTGAAATGGATCTATTCCTCAGCTAGTGAATTCTTATGTCAGTGATGGCTTCAGGATCCAATATGATTTTTCCTTCCTCATCAAGTTCTGGAAATATAGTTTGAACTGGGATCTCGTCACCTATAACTTTCTTTAAGCATGAAACATGGAAAATTGGGTGTACTCATGAAGATGCAAGCAACTCCAATTTGAATGCCATAGTACCAATCTTTTGCAACACCTTATAAGGGCCATAGTACTTTGGTGATAATTTATTATCCTTCTTGGCTTGCTTGAGGGACATCTGTTTGTATGTTTTTAGTCTTAGAAACACCCAATCCCATACTTCAAAACTTCTTTCACTACGATTTTGATCTACTTGTCTTTTCATGCGATTTTGTGCCATGGTTAGGTTGTCCTTTAATATTTGGAGAACTTTTTGTTGATTCTCAATGTGATCTTCCATTCCTTGAACCTTATATTTTTATTTTAGAGAAGAAGTGATGGAAGGAGGGTGGTATCCACAGAGTTCCATAAATGGTGTCATTTTTGTTGCAGTATGAAAGCAATTGTTATACCACCATTATACCAAGGGTAACCATTTGAATCATTGTGTTTGTTTATCATAGACAAAGTAACAAAGGTAGCCTTCCAGACATTTTTCCACTATCTCGGTTTGTCCATCAGATTGAGGATGATAGGATGAGCTATGAGCCAATTGAGTACCCAAACAAGAAAATAATTATGTCCAAAAATGTCCAGTGAAGATGGGATCTCTGTCACTTACAATAATCTTTGGGTTGTCATGTAGCTTTTGAAATGTCTCCATGAATGCGGTGGCAACTGTATTGGCTTTGAAGGGATGAGAGAGTGCATAAAAGTGTGCGTACTTGGTCAGTCTATCAACAATCACCATGATGAAACTCATTCCTTCAAACTTCGGTAACCCTATGATGAAATCCATGGAAACCTCCTCCTAGCACTGACTTGGGATGGCTAATGGTTGTAAAAGACCCGGGGTCTTAATTGTTTCCACCTTATTTTGTTGGAAAACCAAACATTCTGGAACAAACCTTTGAACATCAGTTTTAAGGCCATCCCAAAAAAAAACCTTCTTGACCCTATGGTAGGTTTTTTTAAATATTGAGTGCCCTCCTACTAGAGAGGTGTGCAATTCCAATAGTACATTTTATTTGAGTTGGGAGTTCTTACATAAATATAAGTGATATTTCTACCATAGTGAATCATTTTTCCATGTAAATGTATCTGATGTACTGGAATCCTACTGCAACCTTTGAATGAGAGTCCACACTTTTTCGTCATTCTTCCATTCTTCCCTTGCTTCTATTATCCAATCAGGTTGGATGATCAATATAGAATAGAGAAAGGCCTCAACATCTTCATCCTTCCTTGAGAGTCCATATGCCACAACATTTTTCTTCCCTTTTTTATAGACGATTTCAAAATCATAACCCAATATCTTAGTTACCCATTTTTTTTATTCTTTTGAAGATAGTCTTTGTTCCAAGAAGTATTTAAGACTATCATGATATGTTTTGACCTTGAAGTGCCTACCTATTAGGTAAGGACACCATTTCTTCAATGCATGTAGTATTTCCATCATTTCCTTCTCATAAATGGGTTTGTGTAAGTCATTTCCCTTGAGTGGTCAACTTTCAAAAGCCAGGGGCCTTCCTTATTGCATTAGGACAACACCAATTGCATTTCCTGAGGCATCACATTCCACAATAAAGGTTTTTGTGAAGTCTAGAGTGGTCAAGACAAGAGCTTTGCACATCACCTATTTAAGTTGTTCAAAAGATTTAGTTTCCTCTGGAGTCCATGAAAATGCATCCTTCTTAGTTAGTGCATTTAAAGGTGTTGTTATTCTTCCATAGTGTAGAAAAAACTTGCGGTAGTAACCTGTCAAACCCAAAATTCCTCTAAGATTCTTCAATGTTTTGGGAATTTTCCAGTCCATCATGGCCTAAATATTGTTAGGATCTACCTTGACACCTTCATGAGATACAATATGACCCAAATATTATACCTCCTTCACTCCAAAGAAACATTTGGATGGTTTGGCATATAGTTGTTGCTCCTTTAATAGTTGTAGCACCTTGTCAACATGTCGCACATGATCCTCCCAAGACTTGATATAGATTAGTATATGATCAAGAAATGATTTTATTTCCTCCAATTGTTGAGGTGTCAACCTTGTAGGTTGAGGTGTTTTATAAAAAGGAGCATTATTCTCTTTATAGATGTTAGGATTGGTCCTTCTAGTAGCCATAGCCATATTTTTACTTTCAACATTTCTTGCCACCCTAAAGTTCCTATCAATACATCAATGTTGAATTTTATCCCTTAAAGTTCCTATGAATACATCAATCAAGTGCTCATATGGAATATTTGTTATCTTTATATTCAATCTTTGGAAGTTCTCAATGTGCTCTGTAACTGAACCCTTTTTCTTGAGATTTAACAATTGGCTAAAGAAGGTATTGCTCCTTGTATCCTCATAGTGAGCTATCATTTCTTCCATAAAAATTGTCCAAGTGACGAGTGATTTGCGAGAAAAAATCCATCGATACCATACAAATTTATTGGGTTCTAAATATAAAGAAGCAATTTGTAACTTTTGTGTATGTGGCACATTATGTAGATCAAAGAATTTTTCCATCTGAAGTATCCATGTGATAGGGTCCTTGCCATCAAACTTCCTCATATCAATCTTAGGAACGTGGTTGGTCTTCAACCCAAAGTTGGAGTTTCTCCATTCTTGATTCACCTTCCTTGTGTCCTCATCATGAATTTCATGGGATACATTTTCACTTTCAGGTGTCCTCTCTATTACAAAAATTTTCAATCCTTCCATGATCTCCTCTTTTAAACCATCCATCTTAGTATTTATTGCCTCCAACTTAGCTTCCATCTCTTGTAGTTCATCTTTTTTTATTGTCTTCTTTTGTAAATCATTTATGTCCCTGCGCATTTATTCACCTTCATCAAGATTCAAAATAGGATTGTCTGGAGGATTATTTGGTGTAGAATTTCCCTTTTTTGGTGGCATGTTGGCCAAGTATCACTTTAAACCTTGATTTTGAGGTGGTTCTGCTAAAAAATCTTCCTTTTATTGTATATCCAAAATTTTGGCCCTTCTGAGTAAGGAATTTTATTTTTTGTAGTTCTCTGATATTTCTTCTTTGCAATGCCACAAGTCTAATCAAAATTGGATGTGCCAAGTGGAATTTACGGTAACTTCCCCACAACTTGTTGATTTTTTTTCCTTTCCAGGAGATGTCACTTGTATAGAATTCCCCACACAAAATAATTGATATAAAATTCTAAAACTCGTACTAGAACTACTACAGTATGTCCACTATCCAATGCAACTGGTCTCACTCAATTTGGATACTCGAGGAAGAAGTTATGATTTTTTTACCCGGAACACCTGCTTGAGACTAGTCAATAGGACTAGACAGATACCCTATATTCTACAGGGTGTATCTACAAATTTAAGATGACCTAGAAGCTGAAACTGTTACCATAGATACCTTACTAATTTCTATGAATAGACTCCAGATTTCAGGGTCTGAAACGTTACAGAAACAATTTTATAGCGAAAATTCCGCAATGACTCAATTCAGAATGATTCTAGAATCCTATCTTAGAAAGGTTGTATATCCGAAAGTATAAGGCGTCGAGAGATTAAATTTTAATCCAAAGTACCTTGATCCGTCTACTAAATATCCTCCAATTATTTCCTTATGAATCATTGTAGAAAAAAAGTTATAGCAAAAATTCCAAGGTGTCTCAAATGTAGCAGCAAAAATCCAAGACCTTGAGCTCTGATACCATACGTTAGGAACCAAATATCAATATAGCATAGAAAAACCTTAGAATAAGTACTCAACGCCTTGAAAAAGAGATAAATTTAGATAATAAGCATCTTCGAGGGGGAAACCTCCTTATGCCCACATAAATGTTCAATTCAAGATGATTCCAAATGAAAATGTCTCCTTGGTATATATAGGAGACTAGGAGGTATAATTACAACTAATGGATTAAAGCCGACATAAATAAAATAACATTACTAATGTAATATGCCCCAATTAAGGGGTAATGAGCCACTATTTAGGGCTTAACATGTTCCATCAAGTGAAATATACCCACCTGTTAGGGATTTGCAGTCTCTTCCTAGGATAATAGAATATTTTCTTACTAGCATGTTGATTACTTGGATGCTAAGGGTTGTCCTTATTTTGGGATGTGCACACAGAACTAAAGTTATGTCTTTGATTTCACCTATAGTTGATTGTTTCAAACTGTTATAGGAGAGCATGCTTCTAGAATTTTCATTAGTACATGATAAGACTATCTCTTCCATGATGATTTATGGCATTACGCTTGGACCCGAACCACCAACAATTAGACAACAATGGGATATTTTATTCATAATTTTTAAAAAAATGAAAAATGGAGGTTTTTTTAGAGGATGTCTAAAATTATTTACACCTATCTTATTTGCAATGGGATCCTCTTCTTTTGTCTCTTCAAAAATATTGGCTATGGTGGAAGCCTTTCCTTCCATAATATTATTGAGATGCATTTTTTGTTCAGGGATGGAAACCATGTCCAAAAGAGTAGCATGGGCCTTGATATTATCCAATTGGTTAAGGGTGTTATACTTGGAAGAGGTAAGAGGGGAAGGAACTCCTTGGATTTTGGGAATTTTGATAGTTTTTATATTAGTACCTTGTGAAGATGAGGCTGGGGTGGAAGAAGTACGAGGAGGATCGTATTTCCCTTTAAGAGAATAAGATTTGTTCCTATTATTTATGATCATAACATCTTCTGGTTCTGCCAAATCTAGAATAGTGATAGTGGTTTTGGGCTTCTTGCCAAAGATTTTATCTCTTGCAGTTTTCTTAACTTAACAAGTACTTTCTTCATTATTTTCTTCGCAAAAGTTACACCAACTGCGAGACATAATAGCCTTGGGCTGAAAATTGTTTTCATTTATATTCCTAAAAGGCATTGCGGAAGAAGAACATGCCCCCGGAGTAAGTGAGGAAACATTCCCCTTTCATTCATAGGATATCATTTGATGTTCATATCTTGCACAAGTTGTAGGAGGGAAGACATATATGTTTGGTTGACTGAGTCTCCTTTAGGGAGACCTATTCTTTCATGTTGCTCTTTGTACTCCAGGAAAGTGTGGAGAGCGGAGACAAGATTGTCACTAGCCTTTTCTTTGAGCCTATAATGATAAGGTGAGGGAAGTGCATTATAGTAATGCATGAAAGTGGATTGGTTTTGGGGGTGGATTAGTTCAGGGATTTTATTGTACAATTTGGTGAAGCGTAGGTTAAAGCACTTAATAGTCTCACCATTTTTATAAGAAATGTTGTTATATTCCCTTAATTGTTCGTTCGGGCTCTTGGATTGTCGATAAGTGGACTTGATCCAATAAACCAACTATTCCCAAGTGAAAATTATTTTTGGAGAGAGATCAAAAAAATCAGTTTCCTCTTTTCCTTCAAGGGAGTTGACAAATAAGCGCATATATGTATCATTATCATTAGCCTCGATATTATGACAATCATTAGAAAATTTCACTAGGTGTTCATTTGTAGAAACAGTATTATTCCCTGAGAATTTAGGAAGATGCTCTTTGAACTTAGGTTACAGACAAGTAGTGGGTGCTAGATTTAAAGGAGAAGATACATGCCATGGGGTGGTCATAGCATCTTCCTCAAACTGAAAAAGATCATAATTATTTATAACTTTAGCAAGTTTGGTAGCATATTGGATAGGAACTTGATGACTATATAGACTACCAATTACCGATGAGTTCGAAGGTTGGGATGATGAAGCACCTCCAACACCACTGGCACCACCCACGGATGCCAATTTGAAAGTGATGGGTAAGGGTGAAAAGGGTGAGCTGGAAGAATCAGACAAAGTCCTCCTTAGAGTGCTTTATTGGTTTGACAAAATGGCTTTCCTCCTTCATATTTCAATGATAGGAGTAGCTTCAGGGGACAATCCTCTTCTTCTACTATAAATGCAAGTATTTGAAGACATGAAAATGAAGACCAAGGACTTAGGAAAAGGGACGTTACTATTTATTTCTAGGTTGCCTTTTCCTAGCTTCCCAGCGTTCACAGATACTTATATCTTGTTCAACTACTTACCAAGAGTGTTCAACCTTAGCCCGAGTACTAACAGTTTCTAGGATAGTATTGAATAAGGTCAAGGAAATTCTAGTCTGGTCTTTAAGACCATGTTCAATATAAGGATACCTTTTAGAAGGTACCATCATGAGAAAAATCAATCAAAGAGTATTCGAAAAAAAAACAGAAAGATTTAAAGATAATCGTGAATACAGTAAACAAGAGAGATATGGAAGATCTCCCTGGTATGGTCACCAAATAAATGTTGAGGAAAAGGTATGTATTAACTCACTCAATCATTTTCGGATCTTTCTTGGCTAAGACAAGATAGTTGGGAATGTCACCCAAGGTTTATAGCCTCAAAACATTCACTCAATCAACAAGTATTAATTACAAGGATTAAGGCTGATTTTATGATTTGTATAGGTTGCAATGTAAAAATAAAATTTAAACAAAGATACAAGAATGTATACAGAATTTAAAATAAAGTAAACATGGAGACAAAAGTGAAAGGAATACCCAAGTCATGAAAACACATGTATGAGACAGAACAATAATCTGATTTTATTTGATTCTGAGATACAAAAAGTGTATTTCTCTTTACAAACCCCTACGAGGATATGGACCAAAGTCATATTTAGAGGTCTCTGATGGGAACCATACAAAAATATTATGATGGTAAAAGAAAACTGAAACTAATGATTTGGATCATCTTTTCACAAAATGTTTCCATTTGACTCTGCAAGGCATTCTTTATCATCCATGAAAATTAATTCACAAATAGGTAAGAATACACAGACTATCAAGGATGAATCAAACACCTTTAAAACAAGCTACTGAAAAGTATGATTCAGTTTTTGAATATTTTTTCCTTAAATAAGACCATGTTGTCATCAAGAGGATTAGGCTTTCAAGTAAACTCAGAAATGAATGAAAACTTAAGCTATCTCACTAGCTAGAGAGCAAACCTTAGTCTTGTAATTATCCTTGTATTCTCCTTCTATTCTCCTTCTGTCCCTTCCTCTCATTGAACCTTTATTCTTTCTCAATAAGTTGAGTTATTTCAACTACTTTCTTTAGTTAAGTCAAATCAACTTAACTAATTATTTTAGGGAGAAAACATTAATAATAATATATAAATAAGGATCTAGTTAATAAATACTAAATAGGTGGGACCCCTTGTGACTCACATCATTCTCTTTTCCAATCATCAAATATAAAATACAAAATTTATTTGTTGGATCATATTACACCCTTGTAGCACCCATGGATATCATTTAAATCGAATATTTAAATATCATCAAAATTTAAGATATATCCCAAGAAAACAATATATCCATCTTATCCACACAAAAAATATCCAAAATAAAGCTTGTTGTCCAAAATATGTTGAAAAATCATTAAACACTGTCTTCACCACTGAATACCATAAAATAAAATAAAATAAAAATCCATATTTGTTGTTATGTGAGGCATATTTCCTCTTATAATTGGTGTCTCCTCTTGACTTTTCTAGGATAGCCCTTGGTTGGTTAGACCCTTGGGGCTGTATTTTGTTGATCACATGGGAGAAGTCATATTTTAGGTGGATAAGTGAAGACACATATTTAACAGACTCTGTGGATAGACAGGAGGGGGAGGTCGTTGTTTTTCCTTTTTCTTGCACAGGTTGTGAGATAACAGTTTTTAATCTTTTGCTCGTGTGCGAGAATTGTACTGGAAAAACAACATGAGAAATTTGAGCATTGGGATTAGTTGGTGGTGGTAGAGATAATGACACAGTTGTCCAACCATAGTGGTGAAAGACAAGTTGGTGGAAAATTTCTTTCCAACCATCATTAGTGGGGACTTCGGGTTGCATTGACACATGTGGAGGAATAGGAATGCTGAGAAAATTATGAGGAGATTGAAATGGGGGTATGTTAGGTTGGGGATGCAATACAACATGGCCAACCAAATTGAAAATAACATCTTAGAACGGTTAGTCTAACTCTTATGGATCGACATCAAAGTGAATAGAATACAAAGGCCTTCTATAGCCTTGTTTTTTTTTACCTCTGCCTCTATTATTTCAGACATTACTACCCCGGCTGAAAAAACTCATCCTGTAGCAATATTTAACCAGTCATGAAAAGTTATTAATAACCCATACATGAAACTCTCCTTAAATAAATCAATATTTGGCTCTATTATTTACTACATTACGCATACAATCCATCCATAAAAATGTCATTCATTAATTGCCACAAGAACAAGGAATTGATAGGGTCATTGGGAGTATGGAGGGATTATATTTAGCGTAAAGTGATATCATGNGGGGGGGGGGGAGATTTATGAATATTTTTCAAGAAATCAACAAAAACAATCAAATGTGTATCTAAACATATCTCAAAATATTAATTATCAATTACTTCCACTTCATTTCTTTCATTTTCATATAGACGTTTCCTTAAAAATGAGTAACAACAGAACAGGGAGTGAAAAATGTAATTGGAATAATGAGGGGCATGTATTTTGTGTAAAATGTTACAATGGAAGGACTCGCATGGATATTTTCTATTATATCAAACAATGCTACATTCAATGTCAATTAAAATTCAAAACCCCTTACTGCTTCAAAACTGAAAAACACTATGTTTCCAAAAAAAAAAAAACAACCCCAAACTGGTGTTTCTTTTCAAGGCTTCTCATTTTCCTTAGAAACTTCTTTGCACATCAACCAATTTGTATTTTATTGCCCAATAATTATTTAACAATAATAATATTTCTTTTGTATAACAGAGTCGAGGAGTGAATAGCATCGTAATAATCATATCAACACAACAAATAGTGGAGGAAAGGATAGACTTTGTCCATGATATAATCACCATTACATTTCAAATCACCATAGGGTTCCATGAAGTGGCCTTAAAAAGGATCCCTTTGTATAACATAATTCAAAATTGAAACTTCAAATAATAATGCTCCTAAAATCCCTTTCATTCTAGTTCACAAAACTCATTCAGTGTATAGATAATCCATCCACAGAGGTATTCCTTTCATGTAAAATCGAACACATAGTAGGTTGTATCCCCTAAACAATGATTTTGAAATGTTTTCATCACCCCAATATCTCCACAGGAAAGACTATATTACTAAACACATGAGTGGGCTTAACATTCTTTCCATTTTTGCACAGCAAATAATCAATTAACCCATGACCAAAAATGAGCATGAACAATGCCTTTATTAAATTATGGGTTGGCCACTTCCACAATAATTTCCAATACACAAGGTTCAATAAAAAATAGTTAAGAGTAATGTGGTGAGGGGGACGAGTTGACCAAATTGATATTTTATCTAAAAGGACCATGAGAAGCTTAATACTTCTACAAAGTTCATATTCACATAGTTGTTACAAGGACGCAGGCACAATGGGAACGAAAACTAATAACTTAAATGACAAGCAGAGTGTCCATATAACTCACAGGTGAGGGGAAGTGATACGCTTAGGAAAGAAACCCAAAAAAAGAAACCAGGGGCAAGGCAGGCCTGAGAGTCCCCAACTATATTTTTTTCCACAAGTAAAGCACGAAAACCATATACAGTAAGAACATCTGCATAACTTTTCAATGTGCATGGTTCAAATACAATGCCACAAAGACAAACACTTAACCACCAATCCATACATAGTCAAAAACTTCATATATTATAAAATTTCTAAATGCACATACAACGAGAAAATTCAAGAGTCAATTGTTGACTTAATTAAAGATCAGAGTGAAATATTCATGGATGGAGCAGCAAGAAACCCATACCTGTGAAAAAAATGCTAAGGAGAAACAACCAAGCTTGTATACCTCTTCCACAACCGAACAAAATGGAGAAACAACAACCAACAAGAGAAAATGTGAAATGACTAGGGTGGCAGGCTCGAGGAGCATTAGAGAAACGTGCATTTAATACACGTTGTATCTACATTCATCTAGAGCCAGTACGAGCAATCATCTGAAAATATCTTTTAAAGACTATGGTTGAGTTTTAAAACATGTGTTCTTTAACCATTTAGGAATTTGATGAAATAGGAAGAATTAAAGATGAAACATGGCATCCATATAAAAATATACAGATCTGTAAAAAAGCATAAGAAACAATAAACCATAACTGAAAAAGTTGATAACAAAGTTCGACAATCTCACCTACGTCTCTGGGCCTTTGTCTCAGTGGGTTAGGCTTTCTTATTTATTTTCAAAGATTCAAAATTAAATCATAACAGTGCCAAATGGCTTACAATATGATCTAGCTATGTTATACTAGATCTCAAGAACCCATCAAAACTGATGGCACTGAAAATGGATGAACGAAGCTCCCAGAAATGGCCCACAAAGTTTCTCTCCTAAATGTCTTCCCTGCATAAAAATGGCTTTGGATTTTCAATTCTTCATCATTTTCCTATTCTTAACCTCTCTTAGGTTGCCCAGAACCTTTGATTTATATAGGCTTGATGTTGGCAACGAACTCCCAACTTCCCCCCAAGATCTGGGTTCAAAAAGGGCTCCAGATCCTCCAAAAATGGTCAAAATCCATCAATATCACACATTAAATCAATTAAAATATTATAATAAGTTCACAATACCCACTAATTGGAAAATATAGGGTGCGGCCATCAATTTCTCGGGCTCTTGGCCATGTGGGCTCCCTCCATGTGGCCATGGTCTGGTGCTAAACACGATGGTCCCTTAACTTATGGCCCCCAAGTCATGTGGCTTGGCCCATGTGGCCATGGTTTATACCTCCACATGCCTGCTCTGGTCGTTGGCCCCCTGGTTCCTAGCATCTAGTCACATCCTTGGTAGGTGGTCTAACCTGATTGATCGGATGCTATCCCCTCATATTCGTGCTAAGCATTGAAGGTTCAGGTCCTATGGCATGGCCGTATGTTGTTGTGTCAAACTGAGGCTAACCCATAACAACTCCCACGCTAAAAAATAAACCAATGGGCATATGTAAGGGTCATGTGGTACATGTTGGGGGTTGGGGATAGGCCCCAACACTTACTCTACCCAATGAACAACAAAGGTAAGTTTAAATAAAAGTTTGTGACCATTGTTAACAGGGAAAGTAAGGTGAGGTAGCTCGGCCCTGCCAAGTCACTCACTCGGACTGGAGGTCACGGGTTCAACTCCTAGGGAGTCCATACAATTTTTCCAACCACCGACCAATGGAGGGGTGCCACGTGGTAGCCCAAGACTGGGCCATGTGGCACCATTATATTTTCCCACTAACTACCATGTGTCAACATCCTATTCAATCACCTATCTTCCTATGTGTCTGCCTAGTCAGCATCCAACACATATGCCACATCATTGTATGGTCGTATGGCCTGTACAGTCAGTTGCCTTGTCATCACTGTATGAACTACATAGTCATTAAATTTTGTATGTTTGGCAAAACGATCAAATCGCGATATCTTTCGCGTATGGTGTCTATTTGAGCTCATTCAAGTTGTGTTAGGTTCATAATGATGAGGCCTACGCACACGTATGTTTTGAAACCATTCTAAGAACTTTGATTTTTAGGTCTTCCTGGACCCATTTTGGTTTTGGGATCCATTTTGGATCACACCTCCCCACTAACACCTTTTGGTCCTCCAAAAGGATACTAACCAGTCATCAAATGTAGGATAGGCCACCCCACTTGTTCTTTGTCTTTAAACTCTATCATGTGCACCTGTCTCATCAAGATCATCTATAAAATAACCATGATAACTGACAACATATTGTTAGTCATTTGTACTCTGTCACATCTTACTGAAGCGACTATTATCCATGTTGACAACATTATTAATGATAACATCAGAAATATGACTGCAAATGAGATAATATGTTTGTAATACTTGCATGACATTAGATTATATTTAAGGTAAGGTAGCTTGGCCCTACCAAGTCACTCACCAGGACCAGAGGTCATGGGTTCGAATCCTCGGGAGTCCATAAAATTTTTCCAACCCGCGACCAATGGAGGGGTGCCACGTGGTAGCCCAAGACTAGGCCATGTGGCACCATTATATTTTCCCACTAACTACCATGTGTCAACATCCTATTCAATCACCTGTTTTCTTACGTGTCTACCCAATCAGCATCCAGCACATCTGCCACATCACTGTACGGCCATACAGCCTTTATAGTCAGCTTCCATGTCATCACTATATGGACTGCATAGTCATTAAATTTTGTATGTTTGGCAAAACAAGAATATCGTGATATCTTTCGCATATGGTGTTTGTTTGATCCCGTTCAAGTTGTGTTAGGTTCATAACGATGAGGCCTACGCACACGTTCGTTTTGAAACCATTCTAAGCACTTTGATTTTTAGGTCTTCCTGGACCCATTTTGGTTTCAGGATCCATTTTGGATCACACCTCCCCACTAAGACCTTTTGGTCTTCCAAAAGGATATTAACCGGTCATCAAATGTGGAATAGGCCACCCCACTTGTTCTTTGTCTTTGAACTCTATCCTGTGCATCTGTCTCATTAAGATCAACTATAAAACAACCATGATAACTGACAGCATATTGTTAGCCATTTGTACTCTATCACATCTTACTGAAGCCACTATTATCCATGCTGACAACATTATTAATGATAACATCAGAAATATGACTGTAAATGAGCTAATATGTTTGTAATACTTGCACGACATTAGCTTATCTTTAAGCAAAGTATGATTGATCTTCCATTCTACAATCATCTCATATTCTTTATTAAGATCAATTACTTGATTTGGGACAATTATAGTTGTGTTTCTTGCTTGATATGCCTTCCTTAATTGTTCCATTGTTTGAAGAGATTGATTTGATTTAAAGTGATGAGCATGTACACCATATTCCTTTCCTGCTTTGATGAAGTGATATTGATTATGTTCTTTGTAGAAGATTGATTTGTGATCATATAAATAAGGACTACCTAAGACCATTCCACATTCGTTGAGTGGCACCACATCACATGTTACCTCATCCACAAACTTAGATGAAATTGCAAACTTTAATGTGCATTTCCTTTTTATGTGCAATTTATGATCGTTCCTTATCCATTTAAGTGAGTAAGGCTTATGATGCATTTGAGTGTTTAATCCCAATTGTTTAACCACTTACTCTAAAATCAAGTTAGAATGAGATCCATTATCTATCAATGTGTTCAACTTAGTATGTCTCATTATGACCCTTATGTGAAACAATTTACTTCTAGAATTGAATGCATCACCAATTTTACATGTCAAACCAACAACTGAGATTTTAGATTCATCACTCGAATCTAATCCCAAATCTGTTGGTCATGTTGTTGTTGCAATTGTTTGCCTCCATGTTCTTTCTTTGAACCATTTCGATCTCTTCTTGGGATGATATTGCTAACAATGGTCCTCATCGTGCCCTTCTTTCTTTCAATGCTTGCAAGAGGGCTTCTCTTCCTTTCTTGCCACCGAATTTTCCTTCTTCCCATTCCACTTCCTTTTGTCCTCTTTTTTCGAAGACGATTCCCCTGATACACCAACTCTTGTTTTCCCTACCTGAATGGATGTTGCTTGAATGGAAACCTCATCAAGATTAGTAGGTCTAACCATAAATACAGTGTTATGAATATGTGCAGGTAAACCTCCTATATACTTCATAAGAGTTTCTTGGGTATGTAATGGAATGTCTAACATTAATGCCATCTTATGAAATTCATTTGTGTATTCTTTCATTGTTTGTACCTTTGTTAGTTTAAGACCTTGTCATTCAATTAAAACCTTCTCTTTAGAACCCAAAGGATAAAATTTCTTTCTAAGTAAAGAAACAAAAACTTGCCATGATGGAAATACATTACCCACTTGTTGTGTGCCATTTTGAAACTTGATTTACCACCAGATCAATGTTGTTCTTGCAAGTCAAAGCGATGCCAACTTGATTTGAGTTGCCTCATCCTTGATTTGTTGCACATTGTAATAAACCTCCATATATTTGACCCAGTTATCAAGCCTCTCTGCATTGACTTCACCATCATACATAGGTAATTCAAATTTTACATCAAGCTTAAGTAAAGGCATTTCACTTTTATGTTTATGGGAATGTTTTCTTGCGGTGGACATGGAACTTGAACTTGAAGAAGAATAAGTCGATGGAGAAGAAGGAGGTGAAGGAGGAGTTTGAGGAAGATCCTCTCCTTATTCACTTTTGACCTTTGAATATTCACCAATAATCGGTCTCTTTTGTTCCAAGTAATCCTCATATAGAACCTTCATCATCTCCGACATAGAAAAGAAAGTATTTCAAAACTCTTTCTCCTCATGAGAAAGTCCCTCTTACGATGCCATATTATCACTTTGATAAGTTCTCTTTCTTGATCCAATCACAGGATTCTCTTCAACAAGCTCGCCTTCACCATGATTCATCATTTCCTTGGTAATCATGCAAACTCAAAAACCAACCATCAACTAGCTATGATACCACTTGATCTGAAAAGATCTTTTAAAGACTATGGTTTAGTTTTAAAACATGTGTTCTTTAACCATTTATGAATTTGATGAAAGAGGAAGAATTAAAGATGAAACATGGCAGCCATATAAAAATATACAGATCTGGAAATAAGCACAAGAAATAGAAAACCATAACAACAAAAGTTGATAACGGAGTTCGGAAATCTCGCCTATGTCTCTGGGCCTTTGTCTCAGTGGGTGAGGCTTTCTTATTTCTATTCAAAGCTTCAAAAGTACATCATAACAGTGCTAAATGGCTTACAATATGATATGGTTGTGTTCTGCTAGATCTCAAGAACCCGTAAAAATTGACGGAACTGAAAACGTATGAACGAAGCTCCTAGAAATGGCCCGCAAAGTTGCTCTCCTAAATGGCTTGTCTGCATAAAAATGGATTTGGATTTTAAAATATTCATCATTTTCTTGTTTTGAAACTCTCTTAGGCTTCCAAGAACCTTTGGTTTATATAGGCTTGAAGTTTGCAACCAACTCCCAACTTCCCCACAAGATCTGGCCTCAAAAAGGGCTCTAGATCCTCTAAATGGTCAAAATCCATGAATATCAGGGATTAAATCAATTAAAATCTTATAATAAGGTCAAAATACCCACTAATTGGAAACTATAGGGTGCAGACCTGATTTCCTGGGCTCCTTTTCATGTGGGTGCCCTCCATGTGGCTCTGGTCTGTGATGCAGGAGCATCGCAAGCATCGTAAGCAGCAAGCAAGCGCAAAGACGGAAGACAGCTGGAAAGCACCAGCGCACATTTTTTTTTTGATGTTTTGAAACATTAATGTAATAGTTTAGAGAGTGTGTACTTACATGTTGTAAATAGATCTTGAGCGATAATCTCTCATCTATAAGGTGTAAAGGCATTTATGCATAATTAATGTGAGTAGGTAAATTTAAATGCAGATTAGACAGTTTAGAGCGTAGGAGGGAAAACCGAATATAGACACCCTCATCTTGTATCATTTGTAACATTAACATTAACATTATCAATTGAGAAGAGAGAAGAGAAGAAGCAGAGAGTTTTGTAGAAGAGCCCATGTACAAAAGTTTTGATATTAATATATGAAGCTTTGATTCAGGCTCATGGTGTTCTAATGCTTTATGTGTATACATGATGAATGTTATGTTCATGGTTGTTTTACTCTTTCTGTTGTACATTTTCTTTTATGATATGTATTTATGATTTCATGTTAGGTATTTGAAGTCTAAGAGAGTAAAGAAATGAGTTTCAATTGTTTCTCTATCTGAGCAAGAGTTCCTGCAAGGAGTGCAGTGAAACATCTGCAAGGAGTGCGTCGACAGATTCAGAGTTCATCTTTGAAAGCTTAGGAGGGATACTGTTGTTCTCATCTTCTATAGAAGTGAAAAACCAGGCACAGAAGCCGTGCAAGATGTGCACAGGCTGGTTGAAATTTCAAAACTTGTCAACCGAGAGAAGAGTTGAAGGACTATTGTCGCAGGAAGTTGCGTAGAGTCAAAGGATTCAAATACTTAGATGTATTTGAAGAGTGTCCGCAAGGAGTCCATGCAGAAATCTCATAAAGGGATTTGAGTTCAAGAAAGGAAGCTCGGGAGAGTTAGTGCATGTAAATTGTTCAAAGGTGGTAGAAATCAAACCTGTTTGAAGGGAGACAAAGCGAATTTGTTTCGCAGAGGTCAATTTATAGCAAAAGAACGTTTGTTCATTTCGTAGAAATTCTCAAGAGAAGAATTGGGTGGTCGAAAATTCTCTGTGGAGAATTTACGAAGTCTCGAGAGTCATTCAATCTTGCAGAGGAGAAAGGGGAGTTATGGTGATTTTTTTCTGAAGTATAAGCTTAGGAGAGATAGGTTCGTATATCCAAGCCAATGAGGGTCGTTGGATTACTCATTAACTTTCATCTCGGAGTTTGGAGGTTTGAGGGGGTAGAAGATTTCACGTCCAGAGATAGAGGATAGCAGGGTGGACAGATGGCGTACTCGTCAAGAAGTGAAGTCAGATTTGTTGACCAATTCAGGAGTTTGTGGGTTGGATAACTTAAAGCTTAGCATCAGGATTCACGGAATTGCGAAGTCTGAAATCCCGAAAAGGCGAAAAGTTTCGTTGTGGGGTCAGCACTGGAAACGTGTCAGAATTCGGCATTTCAACATTTCAGGGAATAGGAGATCGGGATATTTGTTTTGGGATTCTCGAAAATGTGAGACGCGATATAAGTGTGGAGGATAACGAGGCCTATATTTCAGAGAATCAGCAAATCGAGTTTCAGAAGTCGAAGAGTCAAGACACTCAGTAATAGGAGTCACGAAGTCGTGATATCCGAAGTTCCAAAAGAGTGAAGGACGTGATCACATAGTGGATCAGAGAATTTGAATTGGTGCTTAGCGTCAGTGCACGCGGGCTCAATTCATAAGGAACTGTGGTTACACCATTATAGGGGTGTTTGATTTCCTGAAAAGGAATCAAAGAGTCAGTTAGACTCAAAGGATAGAAAAAGAGTGATCCTGTGCGGGCCTTAACTTTGAGGTCTGCACCTGTCTGGTGCTAAATGTGTTGGCCCCTTAACTGATGGCCCCCAAGTCATGTGGCTTGGCCCATGTGGCCATGGTTTATACCTCCATGTGCCCGCTCTAGTCATTGGCCCCCTAGTTCCTAGTGCCTGGTCACGTCCTTGGTCGGCAGGCTAGCCTAGCTGACCGGGTGTTATCCCCTCATATTCACACTAAGCATTGGAGGTATGGGTCCTATGGCATGTTCGTATGTTGTTGCGTCGAACCATGTATAACCCATAACAAATCGCATGCCAAACAATAAGCCAGCGGGCATATGTAAGGGTCATGTGGTACGCGTCAGGGGATGGGGCTAGGCCCCAGCCCTTACTCCGCCTAACAAAAAACAAAGGTAAGTTTAAATTAAAGTTTGTGACCATGGTTAACAAGGAATAACATTGGCAGGATGGTAGCCTAGCCCTACCAAGTCACTGGCCTGAACCGGAGGTCATGATTTCAACTCCCCGATAGTCCATACATTTTTTCCAACCACCAACCAATGGAGGGGTTCCACGTGGCAGCCCAAGACTGGGCCATGTGGCACCATTATATTCACCCACTAACTACCACATTTCAACATCCTATTCGACCACATGTTTGCCTATGTGTCTTCTCAGTCATCATCTAGCATATCTTCCATGTCACTATACGGTCGTACGACCTGTACAGTCAGTTGCCATGTCAACACTATACGGAATTTATGGACTGGACAGTCATCAAATTTTTCATGTTTGGATAAATGAATAGATCATGATATCTTTCGCATACAGTGTATGTTTGATCATTTTCAAGTTGTGTTGGGTTCGTAATGACGAGGCCTACGCACACGTCCGTTTTGAATCCATTCTAAGCACTTTGAATTTTAGGCCTTCCTGGACCTATTTTGGATCAAGCAAGATAACATACATCACATCAACCACTAACTCCAAATAAATTTAATACAATTTGAATACACACCATTTCCCTAAGTCTCCAATTTAACAAATGCGCCAACCCTTGTTTAAAAATTCCAATGTGACATATATCAAATACTTGCGAGGGATACCATGTTTCAACCTTACTTCCAATTCAAACAATGTGTGTAATTCTTGTGGCATAAAATCACCATATCAAACATATAACTTATACATGGAGTTGAGGTCATTCTTAAAAATACATGTAACATAATAATACTTGTGAGTGTTATATAAAAACACCATTCCCTTTTAAATCATATCGCCCATAACATCATTTGATTAATTATTTCTTCAGAGACTCTAAATAGAAATAAACTGTAGGGATCATCTCGGCCAACTCATAATCACATCAAGCATAAGTATCATCTCTTCATCATAGTCACACAAGGGATCCCACCTATTAGTATCTTATTAAATATAATTAAATAATAAGGCATTTGTAGCCATTTGCAAGCAGGTACCCTATGTTGCACTTTTGGGCATCAACAAATTGGCGACTCCACAGGAAAATCTATTTCCAACAGATTAAGAACTCAAAATTTCTGATTTCATGGATTGGTGAACATAGCTCAAAGAGTTGTTGACCAAAATGATTATGCAATAGGGGGGAAAAGATGGTTTAATGGAAATAATGAGACGGGATTTTGGGAATAATTCATGAAATGTTCTACGCATGAGGGGTTTGGTTATGTATGCATAAAAATTTATTAGTCATAGAAAAAGTGTTTCTTCATGTTAAGGATAAATTTTCTGATATGCTCTTTTAAAACTCGAGATGGAGGGAAGAAAGGGATAGCAGAAAATAAGGAAGAAAACCGAATCATCTATCTAACTGCAGTATTGAAAGAAAAATAATTTCCAGTGATGTCTAAAAGGAGAACAACGTGAAAACTGTGTAAACTTTACTATTATTTATCAACAATACTTATAGAATGTCATTGTTGTGGAAAAATTGATCCAAAATTTATTTCTGAAAAACATAAAAGAGCAAAAAATGAAACAGAGGAAATTGAACAAAGAAAAATAAAACAGCGAAACAGAAATATATATACAACAGTGATTTCCACATGTTGTTTATCAATCAAGTTGGTTCCACATAAGGTTTTAAGTGGGAACCATTTGTACTATAGGAAATCAATTGTTCTTCCAAATCCTTTAAAAGATAAGAGTTTGTGCCTAGGACAAAAGCGATTTTGAAAGGACCTAGCCATAATTTCTAAAACTTCGAATGTCTTCATCTGTCAACATGGGCTGAGTCCCAAACAAAGACTTTATCATTTACTTTAAAGTTGAAATCTTTTGCGAGTTTGTTGAAATATTTCGTTATAGTTTGTTGTCTTCTCTTTATGTTTTCCAAGGCAAACATTCTTTGTTCTTATAAGGCTAATAGTGCATTTATCCTTTAAGGGACATTGGAAGAATTTAATTCTTCAATCTGTAGCATCAACCGTAGAGAGGAGAGTTCAATATCAATAGGTAGAATAGCCTCTTGACCATAAACAAGTTGGAAGGGAGTGCAACTTGTGCTTACCTTGGTAGTAGTATGATCTTCCCAAAGGGAATAGGTGAGGAGAGTATGCCATTGACGAGGCTTATATTCAATGCACCTTTTATGATCCTAACCCGATTTTTGTTAGTAGACTCGAATTTCCCATTTCCTTGAGGGAAATAATCTAATGAAGTGAAATTTTTTACTCCCATCTTAGCTATAAATTGAATCAATTTTTCATAAATGAAAGCGGGACCATTGTCTGTAATAATCTCTAAAGGAATGTCAAATCTGGAGAAGATATTAGTTTCCAGGAAATAAATTACCTGTTCATCCTATGAGCTTCTAAGAGGGACATCTTCAGTCCACTTAGTGAAATAATCAGTGGCTTTCAAAATGAAAACCTGCCCTGCAGAAGACGGAGGATTAATACGACCAATAAAGTCTAGGCCCCATTTAGACAAAGTAAAATAAGGGAGAATAGGTTGCAAAGGCATAGAATAAATACGCTCTTTTCCAACAATTTTTTGTCACTTGTCACAAGATCTTCATAATTTATAAGAATCTCGAAAAATTGAAGGCCAATAATAACCAATTATGATGATTTTAAAAGCGGTAGCTTTAGTAGAAAAGTGGCCACCAACATGAGTAATAGAATTTGTTGATCCATGAGTTTCTTGTAACAATTTGTGTGCTTCCTCATTATTCACACATCGAATTAATACACCATCAGCAGACCTTCTGAGAAAAAGGTCTCCTAAAATAATATACCTGGAAGATTCAAGACAAAGTCTTCTCCTCTGATGGGGATCTAAGTCATCTGAGCATTTCTGATATTGCAAGTAATACACCATATTTTTATACTAGGGTGCTCATCAATATAAAGGGTTGGAATCTCAATATATAACAATGTTGAAAGAGGTTTATCCTGATCATCAAGTTCTTCACTTGCTTCAGCATGTTGAGCTAAGTGAAGGGATAGGCCTCGTCCCTTAATTGTTTTCGAAGTTATGATGGTTAAATCATGCTCCTGGATTTTGTCAAGCCAATGTGCAAGCTTCCCTAAAAGATAAGTCTGTGAAAGAATAAACTTGACAGCAGGAAAAGGGACTTTTACCTACATTTGTTTGCCTAAGATAAAGTGGTGAAATTTCTCTATAGCTTTAACAAGAGAAAATGGATGTTTCTCAATATAAGAGTACTTTAATTCGTCATATGATAAACTTTGGCTCATGTAAGATACAGGTTTTGCATTATTTTGATCATCACATTGTAAGAGGATAGAAGAAATTGTTTCCTCAGTGGCATTAGTATATATAATAAAATCTTTCTCAAAGTCAGGTTTCGCCAGAACCGGTGCAAAACTGATTTCCTTCTTAATCCTTACGAAAGAATTTTTGACATCACATCTCCAAGAAAAGGAGAGATATCTCTTTAGAAGATTATGAATTGGTTTAACCATTAAAGAAAAATCAGGCACAAACCTGTGAACAAAGTTGATAATACCCATAAAGGCTTGAACCTCCTTTTTGTAAGTGGGGGCAAGAAGGTTTAGGATAGCAGCAATCCTTTTGGGATATATGCTTATTCCTTGTTCATAAATGATATGTCCAAGGATATTTCCCTTGGTGGTGTCAAAAATAGGTTTAGAAGGATTTAAAGAAATGCTGAATTTTTTACATCACATGAGAACTTTTCTGAGATGACCAAAGTGACCCAATCGATTCTTTGAATAGACAGTCAAATAATCAAGATATACTTGGATAATTTTATCGATCAGATCATCAAAATCTATTTGCATATATCTATGTAAAGCGGCACCTCCATTAGATAATCCAAAAGGCATGTGCTCAATATAAGAAAATGTGCCCCATTGTGTAGTAAAGGTGGTTTTGTATCTATCAGTCCTTTTTACCTTGATTTGATTATATCCATAGAAACCATCAAGTGAGGACATCATTTGTGACCCTGCAACTTGTTGCAAAATCATTTCCATATTAGGGAGAGGAAAATGATATTTTACAGTTTCTCTATTCAATGCACGAAAGTCAACGCATAATCGAATCTGACTAGTTGTTTTCCTAACAGGAACCAAATTTGAAACCCACTCAGAATACTTAATTGGAAATATTATACCAGCTTTCAAAAAAAAATCCAACTCCTTTCTAATAGTAGATTCAAGTGCGGGGTTAATGGGTCTTTTTTTTTTCCTAACTGGTTTTATCCCTTCCTTGATGGGAATGGCATGTTGTATGAGATAAGAATCAAAACCATGAAGATCCTCATATGACCATGTAAAAACATGTTGAAATTCACATAGTAGTTCTATGAATTTCACCTTTTCTTCGTCGAAACATTGGGCACCTAGTTTAACCATCTTTGGAGACTCAGATGTCCCAAGGTTCAAGGAAATGGTATCACCCACTTTCCTTTTCGACTCCTCTTCCTTTTTCATCTCTTTGTTTCCTACATCACTCGATAAAAATAAACTCTCGAGAGGATTCAAACCTTTTAGAAATTTGTTATCTACAATAGATATGATTTCCTTGGGCTTAAATGGTTCGTTTTGTATGAAAGTGAAAATGCCTTCATCATTAGGGAAAACTTGCCATGATTGTTACCCATGATTTTGGTCATCATGATGATGTATTGATGATGGTGTACTCAGGCTCTTCATAAGAACTTTATCCTAAGAAAAGTTACTTTCTTCTCTTTCCAGAAATATCATTTTTGAAGAAGGTTCGCAGACTGCTAGTACATTTGCCTGCGAGAATGACCTATTTTCACAGGATTCCTTAAGCCAGGGTGTGAGAAGTTCGCACTGTGTTGAACTACTAGGGTGCGAAATCTTTCTAAAGTAAGGAAAAAGATGAATTCTAGAAGCTTCTAGAAAGGAATCTTCTAGAAGGATGAGATGGCATTCGAATGGTTATCCTAGTACTGGATTCCCTAATATTTTGGGATCATTATTATCCAAGTAATTAATTCAAGCTCTCCTATATATTGAGGGAATTCTCATGGAAAAGGTTAAGAAAACAAGGTTAAGCAAGATTCATTGGAGAATTAGTGAAAGAATTGTGTGAAGGATTGAAGCTTCAGCAGCTAGGGGATACCAGCAAGGATATCATAAGGGTTTTGATCTTCTTCATGCTAGTGAGAAAGTGTGTGTGTCAGAGCCAAGGGCCATCGAAAGGAAGTTTGAGACATCAAGGATCAGGTTGTAATCTTTACTTTCCATCAATATGATATAGTAATATGTCCCTTTCTCATAAATCTATTTCCACTTTCTTGTATAATTCCTTGAATAGATTGTGCTTTCTTCACTTTGGTTGGTTTGTGTTGTGTTGGTCTTGGCTTCACAAGAGCATTGGAGTGAAGTGTGAGAAACAAAGACCATAGGAAGTGATTATAAGGTATGTTCTTAGTTCTTGCCTCCTATTTAATTCAATAGTCAAAATCTAGGGAAAGAGTATTATTTTGTCTTGCTTTGTTCTAGATCCAGGTGGATCTAGGGAGATCGGTTTGTGTCCGCACTTACGGATTTATCCAATAACAAAATTGGCGACTCCACTGGGGATATTCCCATTTTCTTTGTGGCTTTTTGTATTTTTCTGTGGCCATTTTCTTCGGTTTCACTTTTCTCCTGTTCTATCAGTCTCTGAGTCTTCAGGATATCCTGATAGACCTTCTGGGTCCAGAAGCCTTTTTCAATTTTGCTCCATTTTTTAAATTTTTTATGATGTTCAGGGATTCTTGCACTGCACTTCATTGCATCATGTGAGAACTGGTAGAGTTTTCACTCTACCTATAGGTTTCAGTGTGAGGTTCTCGCACCCTGCTCAAGGGTCACCTGCGAGAATCAGTGATTCTCGCGCTGTGTAACATTGCCTACCTGTGAACACGATTTTTCAAAATTATTAATTTGAGTTTTGGTCTTTCTAACTGCTTAGATCAGTTGGATTACCTCTTATGAGTTTCTTGGACCATTGATTGATATATTTCTTGATTTAGTTTGCATGCGTGAACAGTCTTAGGGTTCCAAGTCTTTTCTTGTCATTTTGTGTCTTAACTTTCGTTTCTTAGCTATTCTTGGAAAAACCATTCTCTCTTACTTCAGAATCTGAGTGTGTTTGATTAGTTAAGAACCAGTGATTGGTTGAAGGTTAAGTGCTTGGTTTTTATCGTTTTCTTATTGGTTTGACAGATCATTTTCATTTGCATTGAGAAGACTACCATTGATTTTCTCTTTATTTTTGCTTTCATTGAAAGAATTGATTGGGTTTATCATTGCTTGTTCATTTTTATTTTGATTTTCAGTACTATCACTGTCATAGTGTGGGTCCTTTTTGAAAAGTGAACATAAAGTTTTTCTTTCAAAAAATTATTTTCGTTTTAGAAAACATTGAAAATCAAATTATTGATATTGTTGAAGTATTTGAAAAAGACACATACTGTATTGTCATTTGATAAATGATTGTTTGAATTGGAATTTCGAAGGAAATTTTGCATTGTAGTATAGGGTTGATCTTGAAAATTTTCTCTCTCCCATACATAGGATTCATTGAACGAAAAGTGATACATTTCATTCTTATCCTTGCATTGTTTGGGTCAGAGTCATACAACATAAGTTTCATTTCCGTTACCTTTGAGTAAACAACAGCTTTTAAGAAGATTGCATAATTATAAAATTTATCTAGTAACTCTTTTCTAGGGCTCTATTACACCAACATTTAGCTAGGCTAGTGCTTTGGAGTAGGAAGAGAGATACACTCTCCAAAATCTCAAAACACACAATAGCATCTTGAGTTAGGGAGTGTTAAATTCCACTTGCAACATATTGTCCTGGGAAGCCCTTCTCACACAAGGGTCAAGCACTAGGTCGCATTGATGTTGGCAGAGTTACTCACCCTGCTTTGTTGACATCAGTGTAGATATTGCACATATTATGGGGGTCACTCGGAGGTATACCCATAATGATGAGTGGAATCCTTTTGAGTTGATTTCGGGCTAGATACCATGCCTTTGCATGTGGATCGGACTGTCAATTGTCCCCCCAAGATTTACTGTTGTTTGTGGTGACCTTAGTGGCCTATCTCTCTAGGTTCTTACCCAAGGTGACTGTGGAGGGGAAAGTATTCATAGTACCTGGAATTGATGTTGACCAAACTCACTCGAGCTCCTTGGAGAGTATACCCATGATTATTTGTGGGAGCTTGCACCAGGGTGTAAGTCCATTAAGAAGGTCGTCAGCATAACTTTTACACCATAACCCCGACCCTTCTCGTCTTGTTGTTGTGACGTTGGATTTCATTACCAACTAGTGGCTTCGACACTAGAAGGTCTTTTTTGCTTGGTGTTGTTTCCTAGATTTTGTTTACTAGCGCGTGTTGTTTATTTCTCGAAGTTGACCATAGGATTTTCTTCATGAAGTTTGTCACTCATTTACAATAGCTCCTCCACGTCATTCATGTAGAATGCAGGGTTTATCTCCAGAGCATCTAGAAGGTTCACAACCCTTTCCATCAAGCACACCTGGAGGCTCTCCGATGCAGAGTGAAGTCCCAGTCATCACCACACCACAAGTGGAACGCACTGATTCTCTAGAATGTTTTCGAATTACAAATACTCAAGAGGATTTTTGACTTCCCAGTGATTCTCAACGCCCTTTTAGATGACTGAATTCTTCTGGAGATTTAGTTGTTACTTCTTCTGGATCACCCATTGGGCCTTTTCCCTGTGTAGAAGGCCAAGATCCTTTTTGGTCTGCAGGTGACTTTTGAAGGACCCTTTTTAGTCCAGGTTCACCTGTGGTCTCTGAGATCAACCCTTCGGTGTTTTCTGAGACTGAGACTGTACCGTTGAATACTACTTATCACTTTACTCTCCCTGCCGAGACGGCCCATCTCGCAAATACTACGAGTGTCCCAACCAGGTTCACTACAGCTGGTCTTGCTCCTATAAACACCTAGCGAATGCCCGAGGTTACTCCCACACTACCACCTGGATACCATGCATTGAATTCCTTATTGAATGCTTCTATTCCAACACCTCCGCAAACCCCATCTGGTACTCCTAGTGGTCCTTCTTTTCCTGGGCACCCTATTCCTGGTTTTATTCCGACACTCCCTCAATTTCCTTCTAGCAATCCTAATCCTAGTGGCACTATACCGTCCGTTACACCTAACTTGCAGATTCCCTTTGGTGGGAAAGGTGGCACGATTCAATTTCCTCTTACCGAACACAATCCAGTTGCTACACAACCTTCTATTGGAACACAACTTCCAGTTGGAACTCTGCCTATACTAGGGGGACCAACCCCACCTTTTGGACAAAATATACCTCTTGATTTGGCCCAGTATTGGAATCAAATGATACAAAATCTTCCTCAAACGACTAGGGGGTAGCAGTTTCCTATCCCTACTATAGGCCAACCATATCCAGGTATACCAAATCCTATTTGGGGTACGAATGCTCAAACTCATGTCCCCGCTCAAGGTTACAATCCCTCGAGCTACTATCCTCTCCAACCACCACCGAATCAGCCTGGGTCTTCCCATTATGGGCAGACTGCTTACGGTCCTACTGGTTTTCCCACAGGGCTTCCACCCCAAAGTCACCAATACCCACAAGTGAATCGACAGTTACCTTTTCTAGCTACTTTGGATTTTCCAGATTTTTCTAGGATTTTAAATGATCCTATTCGTCACTCTCCCCAATGGACTACTATGCCAGCCAAGCTTCCTTCAGATGTTCCTAAATTTGACGGTAAAGTGGGAGAGGAACCAAACAATCACATTATGACTTTTCACCTATGGTGTTCATCCAACTCGTTGATGGATGACTCTGTTCGATTACGTATTTTTCAACAAACCCTCACCGGTTCTATTGTGAAGTGGTATATTGAATTGCCACGAGGTTTCTTCTCTGATTTTAACACTATAGCTATGGCTTTCCTTACACATTACCAGTTATCGATCCATTATGATACAGGGACTAAGATTTTAACTTCCTTCAAACAATGTAAAGGCACTCATATATCCGATCATATCCATGAGTGGCAAAGGAGATGACATCTCATTAAACTTGAGCTCCCCGATTAGTTGTTGGCAGAATGGTTTACAAAATCCTTTGTGAACGAAATCAGTAAGGATATTTCCATGGGTGGTGTCGTCACGGAAGAGCAGGATATAAGTCGTGCTCAATATCTTGATCTCGTTTATTCACAAATGGGAACTCTGTATGATTTACTACCCGATTTACCTCGTCCTAATACTTCCATCACTTCAACTGCTCTAGCTACTTCGCATGCGGTTGATGGTGTGATTGGTACTGCCCAAGCCCTATCACATTTTGTTTCAAGCACAAACCCTAAATTGGCTTCTTTTAATGTTCAAAATGCTCCGTCTCTGGCCACTCCCACCGGAAAAAATTCTGAGGTAAATGTTGTTCAATCTACCCCAGCCAGTAAAAAAAAATCTAAAAAGGGGAGAGGTAAGAATAAGGAGGGAAAAAATAATAATCAAACAGAGCAATCTAAAACCACTCCTGTTGATGATCGGGATAAACACAAACCACGATACCCTTGCCTTATTTTTGGTGATGATCACTACACGAAGGATTGTCCAAGACATACCGAGGTTACTAAGTTCCTTCAAGGAGCCCCAAAACCACCTACACCGGATTTCTTGTCCCAACCCTTCTCATCTCAACAACAGGCTCAGTTGGTCATTCATGACCAACCATCCTCTTCTACTACATCATATGTTTTGATGTGTACTGGTGATTCTAAGAAGAAAAACGTTGCACTCACGACTCGAGCCAAAGATTATTCTCCATCTAAGGAGAAGGTTGACGATTGACCTCTTGATTTGGTACAACCCTCTCCAACAACTCTGCCTACTAATGGTCCTCTTCATCTCGAACGACCGAGCCTTGATACAGTTCTACAACCACCCCCAAAAGGTGTCGTTAGGAAATCGGCTTTCAATCCTCATGCTCGTGCGGCCCAAAACTACAACATTGTTGAAGATCTGGCCCAGTCACCTTTAGCGATGTCAGCCCTTGAAGTCCTTCAGTCTTGTCTTGCACAACGGAAGGCACTGTTGAAAGATATAGGTGGAATTGACCCGAAAGATACGAATTTGATAGTCTTTAACTTGGAAGATCACGTTCCAAGGTTACCCCCTCAACTCGCGTTTCAAATACAAGTTGTTGTCTCTGACAAGAACATTTGTCGAACTATTATCGACGAGGGTGCCTCAACTTGTTTTATGTCTCTTGCTTGTTGGAAAGCCATTGGATCTCCTCATTTGAATGAATCCCAGAACACTCTTAAAGCCTTTAATGGCTCTGGTTTTAAGCCTTATAGTGTTCTCCCTTTGTTTCCTATCTCGTTAGAAGGTAAAACAGTCCAAGTTGAAGTGGAAGTCTTCGACACTCCCCTTGATTATAATCTTCTACTTGGCTGTAGTTGGATCGATTCCATGCGCGTTGTTGTGTCAAATATTTTTCATGTAGTACATTTCCCTCATCAAGGAAAAGTTATTACCATTGACCAACTTCCCTTCTTCAATTCTGATACTCATACTGACAACATGTCGTTTATTGCTAAAACCCCACTGGGTTATGAGAACGTTGGTGTCGGCCTTTTAAAGGACTCCTCATTAATGGGTACTTTCCCCATTCCACCGTCGGATGTTCCACACCCATTAGTTGCTGCTATCAACATCATTTCCACCGTGTCTCATGCAATTCCTACATCTTCTGACCCTTGGATAGTCGTTGACCCCGGAGATCATTTTCGTTTCGGCAACGCAATGCCGTTAAGTCCGGTTGAATCCTCTTATCGGGCTACTCAATCAGAAACACCTTCTACAACCTCTCTTGATGAGTTTTCTCCTGATCCTTTTCATGTTATCTTTCCCACTGATGATATGATCATGTCTATCATGGAAGACACCCCTTGGGACGATGGGCATCATTGTTCCATACTCTTTCTGGAAAAACACACTCTTGAGAACTACCAATGGATTTCGACTTTGTCGACCATTGTTTTCATCTCGAATGTTCTTGGATCTCCACATGATGTGTTTGCTTAAGGGAACCTCAGTAATATCTTGCCCATGATTCCCATTAACATATCTATTAAACCTGGCATTGTTAAAAATGTTCATATTGGAACTTTGTGTTCTTCCGACGAAATCGTCACCTATACATCTCTTTTCAAATAATTTTGTGACATATTCCCCTGGAGCTATGAAGAAATGCCAGGTATTGACCCTATGATTGTTGTACATGAGATAAAGACATATCTCGGTGCTAAACCCGTCCAACAACGCCTTCGTCCAGTTCACCCATGTAAAGCGGTTGTTATCAAACTCGAAGTTGAGAAACTTTTGAAAGTTGGCTTTATTTATTCGGTAGCTCTTACGAAATGGGTTTCCAATCCTGTCCCGATTGACAAGAAAGGTGGTAGTATTTGTGTATGTGTTGATTATAGGGATATTAACAAATATTTTCCAAAAGACAACTTTCCAACCCCTTTCGTCAACCAGATTGTCGATGACTACGCCAGAAGTGAAATCTTCTCCCTCATGGATGGTTTCTCCGGCTATAATGAAATTAACATTGCACCCGAGGACCAACATAAGAGTTCCTTTATTTTTCCTTGGGGTACTTTTTCCTATAGGAAACTCCCTTTCGGACTTAAGAATGCGGGCGCCACTTTTCAACGCGCTATGTCTTACGCCTTTCATGATATAAAGCATATCGTTCAACCCTATTTGGATGATTTTCCAGCTCATTCTATGCACAGAGTTGATCACCCTACCCACCTCCGTGCCATTTTTGTTCACTGTCGATTCTACCGGATACGTTTAAATCCTCATAAGTGCATTTTCTGTGTAGAATCTGACCGTCTTCTAGGTTTTATCATTTCGCGTCAAGGGATCTGTGTGGATCCTATTAAGGTTGAGGCAATCCTTAATCTCCCTCCTCCTTCTACACTGCGCCAGTTGCAAAGTTTGTAGGGGAAAGCAAACTTTCTTCGTCATTTTATCCCTAATTACGCCGAGATCACTCGTGGTTTTACGCGGCTACTAAAGAAAGATTCAGAGTTCGTCTGGGCTACCATTGCCAACAATGCTTTTGAATCTTTGAAGTTGTCCCTCACACGAGCTCTGCTTCTCTTTCCTCTTGATTATAGTCGCGATTATTTCCTTTATCTTGTTGCCTCGGAGTACACTATTGGCATGCTCCTCGTTCAAGAGGATGATGCGCATGATGAACATGTTGTTTATTACTTGAGTCGAAGTCTCACACCCACTGAAATCAAGTATCAACATGTTGAGAAACTGGCCTTGGTTGTCGTTCAAGCCGTCCAACGCTTCCGACATTATATCCTCTCAAGGAAAACTATGGTGATTTCTCATTGCATCCCTATGCAACATATTTTGACACATCAATTGCTAGGGGGAAAATACTCCAAATGGATTGTGATACTCTAGGAGTTTGACTTGGAATTCAATCACGCCAAGTCTAATAAATCCTTAGTTTTCACTGAGTTGATATGT
Organism: Picea engelmannii; assembly: GCA_009831015.1. NCBI lineage: Eukaryota > Viridiplantae > Streptophyta > Pinopsida > Pinales > Pinaceae > Picea > Picea engelmannii. The sequence goes on from ML782040.1 coordinate 343,803, forward strand.
GATTTTCCTCACTATGCAACGGAAAATGTAGCAGTAGATTCATTACCCGATAAATCTCTTTTTATTATTAGCACTGATGATATTTGGTATGGGGATATCATTATATATCTCCAAACCCATACTTTCCAGCCTGATTTGTCTCGTACTGAACGATGTCGCATATGCTATCAAGATCGTCAATACATTATCATCGGGGATACTCTTTACCGTCGGGCAATTGACTCTGTTTTTTTATGTTGTCTAACATTTGACAAAGCCAAGAAATCTCTGAATGACTACCATTCCGGAGCATGTGGTGGTCATATTTCTGGGTATGCTACTGCCCAGAAGATCTTACGTTCAGGGTATTTTTGGCCTTCTTTGTTTAACGACTGCATTACTGTCATTCAGAAATTCCATGCCTACTAGACCTACAATCAAAAAATTCAGTCACATCCTGCTCCTCTTCATCCTGTGGTCTCAGTTGGTCCTTTTGCGAAATGGGGCATCGATTTCATGACATTTCACCCTCACTCGGCTGGGGGGAATAGTTACATCATTGTAGCCATTGATTACTTTACGAAATGGGTCGAGGTGATGTTGACATTCGATAACACTGGAAAGACCGCAGCCTTGTTTCTTTTTAATCATGTCATAGCTCGTTTTAGTGTTCCCCAAGCTATCGTCACTAATCACGATAACCACTTTAGGAATTTTATGATGTCTGAACTTACGAAGAAGTTGGGTCTTCATCATGATAACTCAACACCCTATTATCCACAAGCTAACGGACAGGTCGAAGCGATCAACAAAGTTCTTATAACTATGCTTCGACGGATGATAGGAATTCATAAAACAAGTTGGCACACAATGTTTTTTTCGGCATTGTGGGCATACTGGACGTCTGTCAAGTCCGCTACTGGTTTTACGCCTTTTCGGTTATTCTATGGTGTGGAAGCCATTCTTCCTATAGAATGTGAGATAACCTCTCTAAAGCTAGTTGTTGAACTCCTACTCAACACTTCGGCTGAAGAAGAACATCTATTGTATCTAATGCGATTAGACGAAACTCGACGTGATGCCACCCTAGTAATAGAAGCCCAGAAAAAGCGTGTCAAGGCCCAATATGACAAGTATGTCAAGCCTCGCGTTTTTTTCAAAGGTGATCTTGTTCTTCTCTATGAACAGGATCAAGATTTGTTAGGAGCTAGGAAATTTGAACCCATGTGGCGAGGTCCTTATATCGTTCGCCGAGTTTTGGACAAGGGAGCATATGAATTGGTAGATTATAATGGTATCCCTTTGAGTGAACTCAGGAATGGGTTGTACTTGAAGAAGTATTATGCATAAATCATCTGTGCACAAGTACTTGCATTTTAATGTATCATACTTTGTGTGTGTTACTATAGTTTTCTTTTGTCGTTATCTGGTCTTTGTCGTTATGTGACGTTGTGTTTGATTTCCAGATGTCGGAGTCTTTGCTTCCCTATATTGGCTTCGTTGATGGTGCTAGCCTTAGTACTCAGAACCTTTCTTCTACTGCATGGGCAATCTATACCCCAACGAATGAACTTGTATCTTTACGAGGTGTGTGCCTCGGCCATGCGACCAACAACATTGCAGAGTATAGCATCGTTATTGAATTATTGGCCGATGCTATCTCTCTTGGAGTTTGTCATTTGGTTGTACAACTTGACTCGCAGCTTGTAGTACTACAGTTAAGTAATATCTACTCTATTCCAAGTCCTACTTTGTTACAGGTGTATTTGCAAATTTGCCTCTTGGAACGTTATTTTGATCACATTGAATATCAACATATTCCTAGATGTCTTAATACATTAACAGATGCATTGGCTAATTATGTATTGGACAGACATTTGAATCATTTATAAATCAAACACATTTGAAATTCACACAATATAAAGTAAACCGGTAGAAGCCATTTGTATATATAACAATCAAAAGAGTTTTTACAAAAAGTTTGTCTGAAGACCAAAATATCAAAATTTGAAGCTCATAGCTTCTACAAAGTGACGTCATGGATGACGTTCACGGTAACACACAACTACTCTAGAAACTCTATGGAGCAGTTGACTCATAGATGTTGATACCCCTACAGTGTGACATTGATGACATCATGGAACCTCTTCCAGAGTCATATCTGGAATGTTTGCTGTCAGACCCTCTAAATTATGTTCCACCACCTGATAATCCTTAGCATACTGTGGTGTTGCTGCTGCTACCTCTCCTCACCTTTGGATAGGAGAAGTGCCAAGAGGTATATACGGTCCAACATCTATGTTATCAACAAACAATTTTGTGTTAGTCTTTGGATGAACATATAAAACAAAAACATTTGAATATGATAAAAAATTCAAAAACATTTACAAAGAAAAAAATGTGTGCCCTTCTTACCAAGGTCCCCCCACTTAGTGTCCTCAGGCAATGCCAAATCCGGATCTCCTCGAAAATCTAGCCCAGCATAAGCGTAGTCATCAACCATCAACATCTATGGTTGAAGCCAGTCAAAGAATGTATCGTCATATTTGATGATAGGTCCTGTTACGTGTCAGGCCATGAGCCAACACCATCTCAGCATCCACAAATCTCTGGGAGCTGGTAAATTCCACTCCACCTATAGCCTCAGTAATGGGACTCGCTCTAGGAAGAAGTATACCAGCAAAGATCCATACCCGAATTGCTTCAGGTCACCCCGCCTACATTTAGTCAATTTCTTTTTTATGTTGTGCAGCACGACATCTACCTAGTTAAATACTCGAGTCTTAGTACACTCAATAGCGTACTGGAAGTAAATATGTAATGTCATATGCAGAGGAGAAATCCCAGCCAATTGAGCTATATTGAAAATGATAGTACGGAGGGTCAAGTCTGTTACCCCCCAGATAACCACTTTTCCTTTCTTTCTCTCGGCCTTGGGTACGCAATGTATACGACAGTACTCACTCATCGGTAGCCCACCACCTCTACTACCGATCAGGCTCACATAGTATCCTCGTTAGGATAATCTGGTCAAAAAGTAAACGTCCTCAATGTCTAAGGATAATGTGTGGACCCCCACATGAAACACTTGTTGATCTAGATCCCACATGCGAACCAGGTACTCTAAAAGTCTGACTTGGGCCCTCATGCCCGGGATGTGAAAGTATTTCAAGAGCCCACAGTCTCTCAATGCAGCTATGGTAGGAGGATGATTCTCAGCCATTGCATTATCCTCTTCATGTTCTCTTTCACGCCACTCAAGCACCATGTTGCTGGTCAATTATCTGCATAAAGAACAAAAAAAAGAGGATTAATAACTTTTTTCTTGATTTGTATCTTTTTCTTTGGCTAAAATTTTTAAAAAATTTGGGCTTTGCGGTTCTTGCAGGTGCCCCATTTGCACAGTGCGAGAACCTCGCAGGTGGCCTTAGGCTCACCTGCGAGAATGCATCATTCTCGCAGGCCCCATATGGCCCGCATGCGAGAATTGCAGTGTGCATGTAGGGCTTGAAAACTCAACTCAAAACTGAGAATTTAACCAATGAAATTATAAATTTAAACCATGAAAATGTCAAGGACAAAGAGCTTACCTTAATGTCACAGAAAGATCGTTGAATGGTCTCTCGTAGCTCCCACAAATTGACGCCAAACTCGGAGGGTAAAAGAGGGGTTTTTGGAGCTCAATAGTGGAAATGTAAAATGATATGGTAAAAAAGAATATTTACTCATTTTATTTACTTTTACTATGTCATTTTGGGTTTTTTATGCTTATTTATCGATTAAACCTAATTCCTAATATCATGTTGAGTGTAATGACTTGCAGGCGTGATGACATTGATGATTAAATATAAGGATATGGACACATTTTTCTTCATTATGGCGTGTTTTTTATTGTTTTTATGGTTTTTACATAAAACCTCGAGCATCATTTTTGTCCGTTCTTGCACTCGTAAAAACATGAGAACGTGGTCGAGTATACTTTTATCACTTTTTTGGGCTCAACAAGGTTATATGAAAAAGGAACCCCCCTGGATTCCTCTTTAAGCTCTTTTCAGACTCTCTAAACATGAAAAGATCACCGAGCGAACTTGCTATTTTCATGCTCGATAAAGTATTTGAAGTACGCATCTGGTGAGCAATAATTTATCTCTTTTTCGGTCTTTTCCAGACTACTTTACGAAAAAGGAACTGAGAGAGTTCTCTTTTAAGTGTTTTTCCAAACTCTATAATCTTGAAAAACCTTCGAGTTTGCTATCTCTGGACTCGTTAAACAAACATTGACAGACCCATGATGGTACCGAACCACTCCTTCTTAGGGTTCGTTAAACATACTCTGAGGGATTCATTTGAAGGATGAGCTTACATCAACAAGCATATGTTATCCTCCTCATGCTTGCGTAAAAATAAAGAGGTACTTGCCATAAATGGTGGGGGGGAATTTGGGAAAGGGATATGTTTTCATCATCGTATTAACTGGCAGTAAGTGTTGCTCTTGAACATGACACCCCCTATTCATTCCATTTGAAGCCGGTTTGGGAAATCCATTCGTCTCTCATTCGATTTGCTACAAGGTCATTCCCTATGTCGTCTTTGAGTCAATGTTGCCAAATCATTGGTCGTGTCATTCATATGTTCAAGAGAAGTCCATCTGAAACCTATATTGAGTCGGCCATCTGCAGTTATCCATTCTCTCTGTGTCAGCCTTCCCTGTGTCCAGTCCAATTCACATCATACTCTGTTTCACCTTCAAAATCTGTTACTCATTTCGTTTCATTGATGGGGGATACATCAAGGCCCTCCTGTGACGAGTTTTGTTCCATCGACTTCAGCTCATAATCCGTAATCAAGACTTAGAAATTATTTAGTACCTTGGATCTTGCATGCCTCAATGGCAGGTTTCCTCGCTTTCGACAGTGGGTTTACATCATTGACCCCTGATCGAAAGATTCCATCGGATGTTCAACTTCAACTCATTTATTCACACTTGATGGATTGTACTATGGTACCTTGGGAGTCATTGACATAAATGGTGATTTCCCTCGCACTTGTTAACGGTTTCATCAATGACCGGTAATCAAGTGGTTTCTACCATGTTCGACTTCAACACATGTAATCACATGCTTAGATTCGTACTTTGGGCAATGAGATTGAAGACCCTGGATATCATCTTTGCAATACAAGTTGCGATGGAGTATGTATACTTTGTGACACATAGATCCACTATGTATGTCTCGTGGCTATGTCGTCTTGATTTAAAATTTCTCGCATAGATCCACAGTGTATTGTGGTGGCTATGCTATATTTTGATGGCATGGATCCACATTGTATGATTAGTGGCCATGACCTAGGTCTATAATGTCATTAGTCTGTGATCTGAGTATGGGAATGCCTACCTCAGAATTGATATATATGATATTCTGCAGATGCTTGGTTGTTCGCAGGTTTCCGATTAGATGTGCTCCTGGTTCTCGACACACACATACAGCTTACAAAGTCTATCGACTGTCACTGGTTCCACTCTCATACTTTGGGGGGAATTTTGTTACCCATGATTTTGGTCATCATGATGATGTATTGATGATGGTTTACTCAAGCTCTTCATAAGAACTTTATCCTGAGAAAAGTTGCTTTCTTCTCTTTCCAGAAATATCATTTTTGAAGTAGGTTCGCAGGCTGCTAGTACATTTGCCTGCGAGAATGACCTATTCTCATAGTCTGACTTAAGCCAGGGTGCGAGAAGTTTGCACTGTGTTGAACTGCTAGGGTGTGAACTCTTTCTAAATTAAGGAAAAAGATGAATTCTAGAAGCTTCTAGAAAGGAATCTTCTAGAAGGATGAGATGGCATTCGAATGGTTATCCTAGTACTGGATCCCTGATATTTTGGGATCATTCTTATCCAAGTAACTAATTCATTCTCTCCTATATATTGAGGATATTCTCATGGAAAAGGTTAAGCAAACAAGGTTAAGAAAGATTCATTGGAGAATTAGTGAAAGAATTGTGTGAAGGATTGAAGCTTCAGCAGCTAGGAGATACCAGCAAGGATATCATAAGGGTTTTGATCTTCTTCATGCTAGTGAGAAAGTGTGTGTGTCAGAGCCAAGGGCCATCGAAAAGAAGTTTGTGACATCAAGGCTCAGTTTGTAATCTTTACTTTCCATCAATATGATACAGTAATATGTCCCTTTCCCATAAAGCTATTTCCACTTTATTGTATAATTCCTTGATCATATACATAGATTGATTGTTGAATAGATTGTGCTTTCTTCACTTTGGTTGGTTTGTGTTGTGTTGGTCTTGGCTACACAAGAGCATTGGAGCGAAGTGGGATCAACAAAGACCATAGGAAGCGATTATAAGGTATGTTCTTAGTTCTTGCCTCCTATTTAATTCAATAGTCAAAATCTAGGGAAAGAGTATTATTATGTCTTGCTTTGTTCTAGTTCCAGGTGGATCTAGGGAGATCGGTTTGTGTCTGCACTTACAGATTTATCCAATAACAATGATTCTACATTATCAGGAATGTGTGGATGGTATAAAGATTGAAAAGAACAATCAGTCCTTTGAGGTAGAATTTGTTGAGTAGGAGATGCTGCAAAAATAGCTAACATATCAACCATTGAATTAAGTTATCTCGTAACATGAGTAATGTTAAATGATAACAGGTTCGATATAAGCATCCAAACAGCTTGGGTATAGCGTTTCATCAACTTATTGCTAGGAGAATATATTTTACGCACAAGGTTCCCAACAAGTTCAGAATCACCAAAGACTATGAGGTGGCCACAACTGAGGTTATAAGCATTTTCGATGCCTAGCAGTAAGGATTCAAACTCAGTGACATTGTTCATGTAAGAAAAATCTAACCTATAAAAAAAAATGTGAATTTTACCTATAGGTGATTACAAGATAATGTCAGCTCCATTACCTTCATTTGGGCATGAACATTTGAAATTCATGTGCCACATATCATCTTATAAATCAATTTGTTCCAAAGTAGTGTCACCCTCATCAGAAAATATAGAGTACACCCCTAAGTCTTCCTTGATATAGTTTACATTTGGTTGAGGAATGCTCTCTATGTATGGTGACATTCTTCCACATCCACATGTTAGGGCTTTCCAGTCTCTTCCTAGGATAATATAATAGTTTCTTACCGGCATGTTAATTACTTGGAAGTTGAGAGTTGTGCTTATTTCAGGATTGCACAAAGAACTAAAGTTACATCTTTGATTTCACCTATAGTTGATTGTTGCAAACTATTATAGGAGGGAATGCTTCTATAATTTTCATTAGTGCATGATAATCCTAGCTCTTCCATGATGATTTTTGACATTATGCTTGGACCCAAACCACCATCAATTAGGAAACAATGTGATATTTTATCCATAACTTTTACAGAAATGAAAAATGGAGGTTTTTTTGCAGGACGTCTAAAATTATTTACACTTGTCTTATTTACAGTGGGATCCTCTTCTTTTGTCTCTTCAAAAAGATTGGCTATGGTGAAATCCTTTCCTTCAATAAAATTCTTGATATTCTTTTGTTGTTTAGGGATGGAAACCATGTCCAAAAGATTCGCATCAGACCTTATGTTAGCCAATTGATTAAGGATGTTATACTTGGAAGAGGGAAGAGGGTAAGGAACTCCTTGACTTTCAGGAATTTTGACAGTTTGTACATTAGTACTTTGTGAAGATGAGGTTGGGGTGGAAGAAGTACGAGGAGGATCGTATTTCTCTTTAGGAGAATAAGATTTGTTCCTAGTATTTATGATCATAACATCTTCCAGTTCTTCCCAATATAGAACAACGATAGTGGTTTCGGGATTCTTGCCAAATATTTTATCTATGACACTCTTCTCAACTTCACAATTACTTTCTTCGTGATTTTCTTCGTAGAAGTTACACAACCTATGAGAGATAATGGTCTTACACTGAAAACTGTTTTCATTTGCATTCCTAAAATGCATTGTGGAAGAAGAATATGCCCCAGGAGTAAGTGAGGGAACATCCCCCTTTCGTTCATAGGCTATCATTTGATTTTTCATATCTTGCGCAAGTTGTAGGAGGGTAGACATATTTGTTTGTTTGACTAAGTCTCTTTTAGAGAGACCTGTTCTTTCAAGTTTCTCTTCATACTCCAGGAAAGTGTGGGGAGTCGAGCCAAGATTGTCAACAACCTTTTCTTCGAGCCTATGATGATAAGGAGAGGGAAGCGCATTATATTAATGCATGAAATCAGCTTGGTTTTGGGGGTGGATTAGTTCAGGGATTTGATTTTACAATTTCGTGAGGCGGAGGTTAAAGGACTTTGTAGTCTCACCATCTTTGTAAGAAATGTTGTTATATTCGCTTAATTGTTTATTCGAGCTCTTGGATTGTCCATAAGTGGACTTGAACCAATAAACCAACCCTTCCCAAGTGGAAAGGATTATTGAAGGGAGATAAAAAAAAAAAAGTTTGTTGCTTTTCCTTCAAGGGAGTTGAAAAATAAGCTCATATATGTATCATTATTGTTAGCCCCGATTTTATGACAAGCATTAGAAAATGACACTAGGTGTTTGTTTGTATAAATGGTATTATTCCCTGATAATTTAGGAAGATTCTCTTTGAACTAGTGTAACGAATGAGTAGTAGGTGCTAGATTTAAGGGAGAAGATGCATGCCATGTCGTAGTCGTAGCATCTTCCTCAAACTGAAAAATCTTGTACTTCTTTATAACTTTAGCAAGGTTGGTATCACATTGGATAGGAAATTGATGACTATATAGACTACCAATTACCGATGAGGCCGAAGGTTGGGATGAGGAAGCACATTTAGCACCACTAGCACCACCCGCGGATGCCATTTTGAAAGTGATGGGTAAGGGTGAAAAAGGTAAGCTGGAAGAATCAGACAAAATCCTCCGTAGAGTTCTTTCTTCGGTCGAAAAAATGGATTTCCTCCTTCCTATTTCAATGACAGGAGTAGCTTCAGGGGATAATCCTCTTCTTTTTCTAGAAATGCAAGGATTTGAGGACATGAAAACGAATAGCAATGACTTAGGAAAAGGGAGGTTACTGTTGATTTCTAGGATTCCTTTTCCTGGCTTCCTAGTGTTCATGGATACTTATATATTATTCAACTACTTCCCAAGAGAGTTCACACTCAGCCCGGGTACTAGCAGTTTCTAGGACATTATTGAATAAGGTCAAGGCAATGCTAGTATGGTCTTTAAGACCATGTTCAATATTAGGATACCTTGTAGAAGGTATCTTCATGAGAAAAATCAATCAAAGAGTATTTGAAAAAAAAATAGAAAGATTCAAAGATAATCATGAATACAATCAACCAGAGAGATATGGAAGATCTCCCCAGTATGGTTGCCAAATAAATGTTGAGGAAAATGTATGGGGTACCTCACTCAATGATTTTCGGATCTTGCCTAGCTAAGACAAGACTGTTGGGAATGTCACCTGGGGTTTATAGCCTCAAAACATTCACTCAATCAACAAGTATTAATTACAAGGATTATGGTTGATTTTATGATTTGTATAGCCTACAATGTAAAAATAAAATTTAAACAAAGATACAAGAATGTATACATATTTTTAAATAAATAAAAAATGGAGACAAAAGCGAAAGGAAGAACCAAGACATGAAAACTCATGTATGAGACAAAACAATAATATGATTTTATTTAATTATGAGCTACAAAAAGCGTATTTTTCTTTACAAACCCTTGTGAGGGTATGGACCAAAGTCAAATTTAGAGGTCTCTGATGGGAACCATACAAAAAGAATCTGACGGTAAAATAAAACTGAAACTAATGGTCTGGATCATCTTTTCACAAAATGTTTCCATTTGACTCTGCAAGACATTCTTTATCAGCCATGAAAATTAATTCAAAAATAGACAAGAATACACAGACTATCAAGGATGAATCAAACACCTTTAAAACGAGATGTTAAAAAGTATGGTTCAATTTTTCAATCCTATTTCCTTCAATAAGACCCTATTGTCAACCAGAGGATTAGGCTTTCAAGTAAACTCGGAATTGACTGAAAACTGAAGCTATCTCACTAGCTAGAGAGAAAACTTTAGTCTTGTAATTATCCTTCTATTCTCCTTCTGTCCCTTCCTCTCATTGAATCTTTATTCTTTCTCAATAAGTTGAGGTAGTTCAACTACTTTCTTTAGTTAAGTCAAATCAACATAACTAATTAGTTTAGTCAGAAATAATTAATAATAATATATAAATAAGGGTCTAGTTATTAATTACTAAATAGGTGGGATCCCTTATGAATCTCATCATTCTCTTTTCCAATCATCAAATATAAAACAAAATTTATCATTTGGAGCATGTGACACCCTTGCATCTCCCATGGATATCATTTAAATCGAATATTTAAATATCAACAAAATTTATGGATGTATCCCAAGAAAAAAATATATCCATCTTATCCACACACAAAAAATATCCAAAATAAAGCTTGTTGTCCAAAATATGTTGAAAAATCATTAAACATTGTCTTCACCATTGAATATCATAAAAAAAAAAACATTTAAAATCCATATTTATTGTTGTGTGAGGCATATTTCCTCTTATCACTGATGTCTCCTCTTGACTTTTCTGGGATAGCCCTTGGTTGTTTAGACCCTTGGGGATGTATTTCGCTAATCAAATGGGAGCAATCATATTTTAGGTGGAGACGTGAAGACACAGATTTAGAAAACTATGTGGATGGACTGGAGGGGGAGGTTTTTTCTTTTCCTTTTTCTTGCACAGGTTGTGAGATATCAATTTTTTATTTTTTGCTGGTGTGCGAGGATTGTACTGGAGAAACGGCATGAGAAATTTGAGCATTGGCATTAACTGTTGGTGGTAAAGGTAATGACATAGTTGGCCAACCATTATGGTGAAAGACAGGCTGGTGGACAATTTTTTTTCCAATCGACATTAGCGGGGACTTCGGGATGCATTGACACATGTGGAGGAATAGGAATGTCAAGAAAACTATGAGGAGGTTGAAATGGGGGTATGTCAGGTCAGGGATGAAATATAACATGGCCAACCAAATTGAAAAAACTAGCTTGAAACAATTGGTTTAACTCTTGTGGATCAGCATCAAAGTGAATAGATTAGTGAGCCCTTTTATAGCCTCGTTGCCTATTACCTCTACCTCTATTATTTCGGCCATTACTGCCCCGGCTAAAAAAACTCATCCTGTAGCAATATTTAACCAGTCATGAAAAGTTCTTAATAACCCATACATGAAACTCTACTTAAATAAATCAAGAGTTGGCTCTATTATTTACTACATTACACATACAATCCATCTATAAAAATGCCATTCATTAATTTTCACACAAATGGGGAATTGATAGGGTCATTGGGAGTATGGAGGGATTGTATTTAGCATAAAGTGATATCATGGAGGGGGGAAGATTTATGAATATTGTTCAAGAAATCAAAAAAAAAAATCAAATGTGTATCGAAAGATATCTTGAAATACCAATCATCAATTATTTCCACTTCATTTATTTCATTTTCATACAGACGTTTCCTTAAAAATGAGTAACAACATAACAGGGAGTGAAAATTGTAATTGGGATAATGAGGGGAGTGTATTTTGCGTAAAATGGTATAATGGAAGGACTCTCATGGATATTGTTCTATTATATCAAACAATGCTACCTTCAACGTCAATTAAAATTTAAAACCCCTTATTGCTTCAAAACTGAACAAAACTTTGTTTCCAAAAAAAAAACCAAACTGTTGTTCATTTTCAAGGCTGCTCACTTGCCTTAGAAACTTTTTTGCACATCAACTAATTTATATTTTATTTCCCAATAATTATTTAACAATAACAATATTTCTTGTGTATACCATAGTCGAGGAGTGAACAACATCGTAATAATCATATCAACACAAAAAACAGTGGAGGAAAGGACAGACTATGTCCATGATATAATCACTATTGGCCCTTGACCAAGTTTTCGGATTTTCTTGGTCATGTTGACCTATTTTGGGACTTCAACAGTCTGTCAAAGGAGGAGCGCAAGACAAAGTGGAGATCACAGGATCTTGGCCCCCTTTTGGGCCTCTTTTTGGGTTTTTGGGAATATGTAAAGGGTATGGGATGTCGGCCCATGGGTTTACTCATGTTTAGGCCCTTTTGTAATGTATAAATAAGTAGCTAGGTGATGTAAGAAAGATACCTAGTAGGTTGATGAGATAAGTGCTAGATCTATGTAATCAAAGGATTGTAATTTCTTTGTGCATGACTATAAGAGGATTGCAAAGCTAAGTGCAGTGATTGTGACAGATTGTGAAGGGCTTAGTGTTGTAACGCAAAGATCTAGTGAGCTGCGTAGATCTTTTTTCTGGTGAAAAGTAAGGGTTTTGAGGTCTGTGCTTGTAACCGATTGACTGGAGATAATAAAGAAGAAGTGTTGGTGGATGTATCCCCAGGGTGGGGGTGAACCACATAAACACTATGTTGTCTCGCTTGGTGCTTGTATGAATGTGTTTATGTCTTCCTTTGCTTAGTGATTTATGATGATTAGATCAATATGCTTATGCTCAGTGCTAATGATGTGTAGAATTTTAGATCTGATATACATGAATATTCTTAGTGCTTGATCAGCTAGATCTGACCTATTTATTGATGCTAAGTTCTTGATGCAGTAGATTAGTGCAGATACTGTGAAGCCCTATTTTACCAGGGAAGTGGTTATTGATTGTATACTATGGAACTGATGTGTTGAGTGCCCTAATAAGTTGTATAATCACATATCTATGTCCCAGCTAAGGTCGTAGACACTTGAGTCCTACAACCACCCCTGCCTCTACCTCGGGTGAGACTTCATATGCTTCGTAGGTGTTGCCGAAAGGACCAGTACTTAGGGTTTTGTTGGTGCGTTGTTGTAGCGTTGAACCCTGGGTCTTCCCTTGTTCCAACAAATGGTTCCATTGTTGGGGCCTAAAACTGTGATTGTTGGGAACTGAAGAAAAAAGAGAAATCTTTGTATGTAGAAGCTTTGTGTGAAAATCTGACTTGAAACTGTGAAATCTCTGTGCATAGATCTATTTCCCTAGTGCACAGGGTTCTACTGATCTGTGAAACTCTGTGATAAAGAAAAAAGGTTCGATCTGAAAGAAAGAAGCCTAATCTGAAGAAAGGAGGTCGGATTGAAGACAGCGCCCCATTTACCATGTTACTAGGAAAAACTTAGATTGAAATAGATCAAGCCAGATGAAAGAAAGAATAAGAAGCCTTGGATCAGAATAAACAAGAGTTAAAATATTTCATGACCAGAAGGATCACTCAACTAATTAAGGAATAGGAGAATAGATCAAATCTATTTGACCCTAGAGACTCCTATGTCGAAGTTGCAAGACCACTAGAATACTCACATAAGATTGAAGTACTCATTCCATATACAGAAGAGGTGTTACCCCTGAAAGAGTCTCAACATCACATAGTGACTATGTTAAACGAAGATAAGAATTAGAATGGAAAAAGACACACTGAGTCGAAGCTCACTGGAAAGAAGGCTAGAAAGCTAAGTAAGAAGAGGATTAAGATTGAAAAACTACAGAAGGTTCCAGAGGGAACTGCACAGAAAGAAAATTTGCAAAATTAGAGCTTCATCGGAATATCATAATAGCGACATAGGGCACTTTGCCATGACGAAGCAATACAACCGTTGGGGCCGATATACCCATTCGATTTTCATTCCGAACGGACAAAAAATCAATAAAGGTTTCTCATCATACCATTGGGTCGCACCATAATAGATCGAACATGAGTTAATGGAGGTTCATACCCATTGTAAGAACACCATTGTCAAGTTACCTATTTATCATGTCGCACCAGCAGCCACGCATGGAGACACTAAAAATCATTCTCTTTTAAATCATATTGCCCATAAAAATCATTTGATTAATTATTCCGTCAGAGACACTAAACACAAATAAATTTTGGGGCTCATCCCAGCCATCTCATAAGCACATCAAGCATAAGTGTCGTCTCTTTGTCATAGTCACACAAGTCACACAAGGGGTCCCACCTATTAGTATCTTATTAAATATAATTAAATAACAAGGCATTTGCAACCATTTGCAAGCAGGTACCCTATATTGCGCTTTTGGGCGTCAACAAACTGGTGACTCCACAGGGAAATCTATTTCCAACTGATTAAGAACTCATAATTTTGGATTTCAGATATCGGTGAACATAGCTCAAAGAGTTGTTGACCAGAATGATTATAAAATAGGGGGAAAATGATGGTTTAAGGGAAATAATGAGACATGATTTTGGGAATAACTCATGAAAATTTGTATGTGTGAGGGGTTTTTTCCTGTATGCATAACAATCAATCAGTCATGGAAAAAGTGTTTCTTCGTGTTAAGGAGAAATTTTATGATATGCTCTTTTAAATCTCAAGATGGAGGGAAGAAAAGGATAGCAGAAAATAGGGAAGAAAACCAAATCATTTATCTAAATGCAGTACTGAAAGAAAAAGAATTTCCAATGATGTCTAAAAGGAGAACATCGTGACAACTATGTAAACTTTATTGTTGTTGATCAACAATACTTACAGAATGGCATTTTTGTGGAAAAATTGATCCAAAATTTATTTATAATAAACATAAAACAACAGAAATTGAACAAAGAAAAATAAAACAGCAAAACAGAAAGATACATACAACAGTGATTTCCACATGGATTTTATCAATCAATTTGGTTCCACATAAGGTTTTAAGTGGGAATCATTTTTACTATAGGAAAACAATCGCTCTTCCAAATCCTTTAAAAGATAAGAGTTTGCGCCTAGAACAAAAGCGATTTTGAAAGGACCTAGCCATAATTTTGGAAACTTCGAATGTCTTCCTATGTCAGCATGGGTTGAGTCCCAAAGAAAGACTTTATCATTTACTTTAAATTTGAAATCTTTTGCGAGTTTGTTGAAATATTTCTTTATAGTTTGTTGTCTTCTCTTTATGTTTTCCAAGGAAAAAATTATTTGTTCTTCTAAGGCTAATAGTGCATTTATCCTTTGAGGAACATTGGAAGAATTTAATTCTTCAATCTGTAGCATCATCCATAGAGAGGAGAGTTTGATCTCAGTAGGTAGAATAGCCTCTTGACCATAAACAAGCTAGAAGGGAGTGCAACTTGTGCTTACCTTGGTAGTAGTGTGATCTTCCCAAAGGGTGTAGGTGAGGAGGGTATGTCATTGTCGAGGCTTATATTCAATGATCCTGTTATGATCCTAACTAGATTTTTGTTAGTAGACTCGGCTTTCCCATTTCCTTAAGGGTAATAATTTGATGAAGTGAAATTTTGTGCTCCCATCTTAGCTAGAAATTGAGTCAAGATTGCAGAAATGAAAATGGGACCATTGTCTGTAATAATCTCTAAAGGAATGCCAAATCTGGAGAAGATATTAGTTTCCAGGAAAGAAATTACATGTTCTTCATGTGAGTGTCTAAGAGGGACAGCTTCACTCCACTTAGTGAAATAATCATTCGTTTTCAAAATGAAAACATGCCCTGTGGAAGATGGAGGATTAATAGGACCAACAAAGTCTAGGCCCCATTTAGAAAAAGGAAAATCAGGGAGAGTAGGTTGCAAAGGAATAGCAGAAAGACAATCTTTCCCAACGAATGTTTGGAACTTGTCACAAGATCTTGTGAATTTATAAGAATCTTGAAAAATTGAAGGCCAATAATAACCATTTTTGATGATTTTAAAAGTGTTAGAATTAGCAGAAAAGTGGCCACCAACATGAATAATAGAATTTGTTGATCCATGAGTTTCATGTAACAATTTATGTTCTTCCTCATTATTCACACATCAAAGTAATACACCATCAGCACACCTTCTTAACAAAAGGTCTCCTAAAATAATATACTTGGAAGATTCAAGACGGAGTCTTCTCCTCTGATGGGGATCTAAGTCATCTAGGAATTTCTGATATTGCAAGTAATACACCAAATTTTTATACCAGGGGTTTTCAGCAATAGAAAGGTTTTGAATCTCAATATAAATCAGTGTTGAAATATGTTTATTCCGATCATCAAGTTCTTCACTTGCTTCAGCATGTTGAGCTAAGTGAAGGGATAAGTCTCATCTCTTAATTTTTTTCGAAGTCATGATGGTTAAATTATTCTCCTGGATTTTGGCAAGCCAATGTGAAATCTTCCCTAAAAGATAAGTTTGTGAAAACAGAAACTTGACAGCAAGCAAAGGGACTTTTACCTGTGTGTGTTTTCCTAGGATAAAGTGGACAATTTTCTCTACAGCTTTAACAAGAGAAGAGGCATGTTTCTCAATATAAGATTACTTGAATTCATAATATGATAAACTTTGGCTCATGTAATCTACAGGTTTTTCATTATTATGATCATCACATTGAAGGAGGATAGCAGAAATTTCTTCCTCAGTGGAATTAGTATATATATATAAATATTTCTCAAATTCTAGTTTCACCAGAATCTGTGCAGAACTAATTGCCTTCTTAATCCTTATGAAATCATTTTCGACATCACCTATCCAAGAAAAGGAGTGATATTTATTTAGAATATTATGAATTGGTTTAAACATTAAATCAAAATCAGGAACAAACATGTGGACAAAGTTGATAATACCCATAAAGGCTTGAACCTCCTTTTTGGAAGTGGGGGCAGGATGGTTCAGGATAGCAGAAATCCTTTCGGGATCTAATCTTATTCCTAAATCAGAAACGATATGTTCAAGGATCTTGCACTTGGTGAAGCCAAAAATAGATTTAGAAGGATTTAAAGAAATGTCGAATTTTTTACATCGCATGAGAACTTTTCTGAGATGACCAAGGTGATCCAATCGATTCTTTGAATAGACAGTCAAATCATCAAGATATACTTGGATAATTTTACTGATCATATCATCAAAATCTATTTGCATAACTCTCTAGAAAGTGGCACCTCCATTAAATAATCCAAAAGGCATGTGTTCATAAGAAAATGTGCCATGGCATGTAGTAAAGTCTTTTTTGTATCTATCAATCCTTTTTGCCTTGATTTGATTATATCCAAAGAAACCATTAAGTAAGGACATCATTTGTGACCCTGTGACTTGTTGCAAAATCATTTCCATATTAGGGAGAGGAAAATGATATTTTACGCTTGCTCTATTCAATGCATGAAAATCAACGCATAATGGAATATGACTAGTTGTTTTCCTAATAGGAAGCAAATTTGAAACCCACTTAGAATACTTAACTGAAAATATTATACGAGCTTTCAAAAGTTTTTCCAACTCCTTTCTAATAGTAACTTCAAGTGCGGGGTTAATGGGTATTTGTTTTTTCCTAACTGGTTTTATCCCTTCCTTGATAGGAATGAAATGTTGTATGAGAGTAGGATCAAAACCACGAAGATCCTCATATGACCATGCAAAAACATATTGAAATTCACGTAGTAGTTCTTTTTATTTCACCTTTTCTTCATGGGAACATTGGGTACCTAGTGTTAGCACATAATCATGTAGGGGTGCTCTCCTAAAAGAAGCGTCCCCTTGGGCAAAGAAAGAAATATGGAAAACCCATTTTTCCAAAGTTTAGAGGGTGGGTGCGTCATTTTAATGAGCAGGCAGTTTTGGACGGCCGAGATCTGCCCGCCCAGACCTGCAGCTGAGGTTTTATTCCAGAGCCCCCTCATCATTCTGCCTTTAACGGGGGGGTCTGGAATTGGACACACATCTCTCAAACGGTCGAGATCAAGGCACCCAGATCAATGGCGCTCAAGCGATTCCGGACCCCCTCTTCCATTCTGCCTTTAATAAGGGGGGGGGGGGGGTCCGGAATGGTGTGGTATTCATGTGTGGCCCCCATTTTTGTCGTGTCACCTTCTCTACCACTTCCTCCCCTACCATATTTTCTCCACTTGACCGCATGATGGGGACCGTTCCCTTTGACCCCTCCTCGTCCTCCGACATCTGTCCCGCTCCCTTCCACGTCAGCCTCCCATAAATAATGTTTTGCCCATTATATCCCGTCACCTTCGCCCCTTCTTCTTCACATGTGTCTCACCCTTGTTGTTTTTGTGATCACTCCCTTTCCCCTTTCCACATCAAGCATGTCAGATCCTCCATGACCTATCCATTATACCGTTCAGCTAATCCTGGTGGCACCACGAGAAGACCTCCACGTCCCAGAGGGCAGAGTTGACCCAGATTGTTCCTGATCTCAAGGAAGCAGTTATTGAAGTTGTTGGAGGTGGTTAGACATCGTCTCCGCCATAAATGAAAAGTTCGGAAAAAGGATTAAAAGCATGTCAATTCATCTGCAGGACAGTCAGGAGTCTGATTACATCTGTCATAGGTGCACGATCGTCCAAAGTCCACATGCGCAGACTACCAGAAGACATGCAAACGCAATGTTTTAAATGCACTGTCTAGTTTTCACTGTTGTTGTTTTGTTTTGAGTATATGTATGTGTTTTCGCCATTTTGTAATCTATCGATGGTTGAGCTAGGCTCCCAATTGTAAAGTTTTAACAAAGCACTGGTTGCTCTAGTTATGTATTGGCACTTGAGACTTCTTGCCTTATGAATGTCATCTTCTTTCCATCTCTTTGTTTACACTGTGTTAGAACAGCTCGGAATTGGAGGATCCAGTCAAGTTTCACTGTTATAGGATGATGTAGGTTGGATCACTGTAATAGTTGCATTATCTCTAATCAGTTCTTGTATTTTCTCAACGTTGAATGACTTGGAATTGTAGGATCCAATCAAGTCACCCTTCAGTTCCTTGAAACTCAGAACCAAGAGGATCTTGTATTCTGAGATTTTCTTCCTCAAGCTGTTGAAAGGCCTGATGCCCAAGGAAATCTTGCTCACTCATCTCACTAATTCTTCCACCTGCTCATTTTACAATCAACTCACTAACGACAGTTAGATCAAGACCTCCTTTGTTCTTTACATACCAGGCCTGGTCCTTGAGTTAGAATGATACCTTCATGGGTCTCTACCCATTTGATAACCCATTAAATTTATTCGTGACATAAAATGATGGGCATTGGGCTCTGCTCCTGTCGCAATCCAGGAGTAAATTCTAACCCTAACATTTATGGCACCGTTGTCAGGGACAAAGTTGAATATTTTCCCCGAGATTAAATGACAATGATTAACTAATTCTGAAGGTGCATCAAATATCATAACTATCAAAATTTCTACTGTGCACTTGGTGACTCCACTGAAACTTCGTTGGGCGACCACACTGGTTCCAACCCACAAGAGACTCCATTGTTTTAGTCGTGGCTTCTAGAGGTAGAAACACAAGGTCTACTCCTCAGTTTCCATTAGCACCACCTGAAGCTGACCCAAAGAAGATTATTAGAAAGGGAAATTCCTCTGAAGGCAGTACTTCTACTGCTAAAACATGTATTTTTGATGATTTTCATGATTTTGTAGAAACTCCAACCCCTTCATTTCGTCATGTTTTATTATCTTCTGTCGGATTTTCTCATAGCCTAAATTTCGGGAGTGTTCCTGTTGGATTTTCTCCTCCTGGTCTCGAATTAGTAGGAGAAACTCTTGTCACTCCCCTTTCCCCGGAAGTGGTACCTTGGTTCAGACCCGGAGCTTCTAAATATTCTCCTACCCTGGGTTTTACCATCCCTCCTTCTGTTATTACTGTTGTTGAGGGAAGGGAAATTTTTGTGCCTTTGAACCTGCAAGCCTATTCTCCAGATTTGCTACAGTTCCCCTCCCATTCTGTAAGATTTTCTCCCATCTTTCTGCTTCAAACCTCATCTCCTCCTAGTTCCCCCACATCTGTTGTTCCTATGGCTGGTGATAATCCTCCTCTAAATAGAATGGACACATAGTGGTTTCCAGATATGCTCCCTTAATTCTACCTCAGCCTTTGAATCCTCTCCCTACTGGAGATTACCTGAAATATATGCCCAAGTTCACTAAGGAAGAGGACATAACTGTGGAAGATCACCTCGCTACTTTCTACAGCTATGCAGACAACCTGAACATTGAAAATGAAGATGTCTGGATGAGAGTCTTCGTCTAGAACCTGGACGATGAAGTAAGGAAATGGTTTAGGAGATTGGCCCCGGGATCTATTGTTGGGATTGAATCTCTAGATAGTGCTTTCTTGAGGCAGTGGGGAGATAATAAGGATTTCATGTATTACATGACAGAATTCGGGTCTTTGAAGAAAATGGAAGGAGAGTCTATCTCAGACTTCTCCAAAAGATTCAATAAGATGTATAATAAGATCCCTGCTAAGATAAAGCCCACAGAAGCCTCTGCAAAAATTTCTTATGCTAGTGCATTCGACCCTGACTTTTGTCTTCTATTGAGAGAAAGAAGAGCTACCTCCCTAGATCAAATGCAAGATGTAGCCATAGAGGTAGAATCTAATGTATTGGCAGTTGACAGACTGAGGAATAAGACTGATGCAGACAGGAGAAAGGGAAGATCTGAAGCCTCAACTTCTGGCCCCTCTGTGCCTCACCCTCAAGTGGATGAATTGACCAAGATAGTGAAGTCTATGTCTACAGAGATGGAGAAAATGAAGGTGGAGGGGAAGCAGGCATACAGAAATCCTCAAAATGTCGAAAACAAGGGAAGATTCAGGAGGCCAAACAATATTTCTCCCTTGACTATGTAAAGAGACTAGAGAGGAAGAGATAGAGAATACTAGAAAATTCAGGACCCTCTTCAAAATAATTTTGTGGCTAAGGAGGAAGAAGGGGAAACAAGCAGGCTTGATCCCGAAATTCACTGCTTCAGAGAAATTTCTCCTTTTCCTCATCTCACTCAATCATCATATGAGGAATATCTCATGGACAATCAGCTAAATGAACTTAGAAAGGGAGACAAGGCTAGCAGCATCCAAATCAGGTATAACCTGACATCCAAGAAAAATCTAGGAGCACCTGATGTTCCTGAGCAGTTCACTAGAATAGAGAAACCAACTAATGAAGCAGTAGACAGCAACGAAGGTAAGAAGGCCCAACCCCTCCCTCTAATAGTCTAGAGTCATGTTCCTTAAGTAAGGGAAATCCCAAAGCTTACATATTCTTTTAACTTTGAGCATGAAATTCAAAAAATTAGAATCCGTGTGCCCCTCTCTGAACTGATCAAACATGAAGCATTCAAAAAATGCCTCTTCGAGCTTTTATAGTCTAAAGACTCATGCCTTCCCACAGACTCCATCAATTTGCAAGATGAAAAGGATGCAGTCATTTTGGGTCCTATGGTAGAACACAGAAATGATACATCCCCTCCTTTCTACACATCCTTGAACATACATGACAAGGTACTACACAATTGTTTGATGGATTCAAGGGCTTCCCACAACCTCATGCCCAAAATTGTCATGGAAGAATTAGGACTAGAAGTCACCAGAGCCTATCATGACCTCTATTCCTTTGACTCTAGGAAATTTCAATGCCTAGGAGTCATCAAAGACCTGGTCGTGACCTTGTTTCAATTGCCCATGAAAAGCGTGGTCATGGACATTGTAGTGGTTGATGTCCCCCCCAAGTTTGGTATGTTGTTATCAAGATATTGGATAAAAAGACTGGGGGGAACTCGGCAAATGGACCTAACCTATGCTACTATTCCAGTATTTGGAGGAGAACATAGGAGACTATACAGAGAAGCCCAGCTGGCCTATATAATCAACGGTGAAGCCAATCCTACCAACCATCCTATATTTTCCCTTGATACTGATTTAGGTTCCAGCCTACTACAAATCACTAATGCTCCTGAGCCTCTTCTAAAACTCCGAAAGCATCCCACCACTTCTCATGAATTTTCTTCCCCCATCACCTCCGTCTGGAAAAAAAAAATTGATGGAGCCTCTTCCAAGGAAGGCATTGGTGCTAGAATATTTTTTGTGTCACCTGCTCAGGAAACTGTATGTTTGTCATACAAGTTAGAATTTGAAACAACCAACAATGTGGCAGAATATGAAGCTCTTGTTCTAAGATTAAGAGATGCAAAGGGAATGGGAATTCAGGAGGTAGCAGTGTTCAGGGATGCAGAATTGATAGTCCAGCAGATCAGAAATGCTTATCAGGCCAAGCACCCTCGACTCAAGAGTTACAGAAATGAGGTATGGGACCTAATCGACAGTTTCTTCTCAGCATTTAACATTTCTTTCATCCCAAGAGAGAAGAACACTGTGGCATATTCTTTGGCTACATCAGCAAGCAATTTCAAAGTACCCTTGCCACCCAAACTTAGATATGATGTAGAAGTAAAATACAGGCCCTCCATACCTAACAATGTCAAACATTCGAAGGTGTTTGAGGATGATCTTGAGATAAAAATATTCTTGGAGACTGTGGAAGAGTTTTCAGAGATACATATTGACCAAGACTCTGTTTCTGAAGAAAAGCTTGAGGGTGGTAATTTTCTGAGTAAGATTGTGGAGCGTGACATTGTGCAGCTGCCCAACAATCATATTCCAAGGGGACTGGTTCCTTTTGAAAGGATTTTTTATAGCAATGATGCAGCATTAAAAGGGAAAATCTCAGAGGATGATGCTAATACAACTCATTGCAACATTCGCACCGAGAATGAACCCAAGTTTGTCATATTGTCAAGGAGTCTGACAAAGGAATAGAGCGTTGAATACACTGAACTATTGAGGGAGTTTGCTGATGTTTTCGCCTGGACCTACCAAGATCTCAAAACTTATGACACTTCTTTCATTGAGCATAAAATCCCATTGAAAAAGGAGGCAAAGCCATTTAGGCAAAAGCTAAGACAATTCAATCCTATGTTGTTTCCTATCATGGAGAGAGAAGTGAAGAAGTTGCTTCATGCCCAGGTCATCATGCCATTGATATATTTAGAGTGGGTGGCCAACTTGGTCCCTATAAGGAAGAAGGATGGATAAATTAGACTCTGTGTGGATTTTAGAAACCTGAACAGGAGCTCACGGAAGGACAATTACCCCTTACAAAAGATGTAACATATATTGCAGAGGGTAATAGAAGCATCCAGGATTTCTATGATTGATGGCTTCTCTGGCTATAATAAAATCTTTGTTTTTCCTGAGGATAGGGAAAAGATGGAATTTACCACTCCATGGGGCACATTCATGTATGCTAAAATGCCTTTTGGGTTGATGAATGCACGAGCAATGTTTCAGCGTGCCATGGACATATCTTTCATTGGGGAAAAGGATAAGTTTTTGGTCATCTATCTGGATGACATAACAATCTTTTCCAAATCTGATAAAGAACATTGTTGTCATCTTAGGAAAGTTTTTCTTAAATGCAGGAGTTTTGGCCTTTCATTGAATCCCAAAAAATCTTTTTTCGCCATGAAGGAGGGAAAGTTACTGGGCCACATAGTATCAACAGAAGGAGTCAAAATTGATCCTAGAAGAGTTGAAGCAATCCAAGCCTTGGAAATCCCAAGAACCAGGAAAGAAGTCCAATCTTTCCTCGGTAAGATAAATTTTCTAAGGAGGTTTGTTTCTAACTTTGTTGAGGTGGTAAAGCTTATAACAGCCATGTTGAGAAAGGAAATTGAAGTGAGGTGGACCTCTGAATCTCAAAATTCCTTTGAGCAGATAAAGAAGGCCTTGACAGAAGCTCATGTGCTTATCAGTCTTGATTACTCAAAGGATTTCCTTATTTTCTCCTTTGCCTCATCTGACACAGTGGTTGTTGTTTTATTACAGACAAACGAGGTCAGGCTAGAGCAACCTATTGCCTATTTTAGAAGAGCCCTAAGGGATGTCGAGGTCAGGTATGACATTATGGAGAAGCAAGCCTATGCCCTGGTAAAGGCTCTCAAAGCCTCTAGAACCTATGTCCTGCAATCAAAGATCATTGCCTAAGTCCCCTCAACCATTGTTAAGGACATTCTTATTCAGCTTGATATAGATGGGAGGAGGAGTAAGTGGATAGCCAAGATCCTTGAGTTTGACTTGGAAATAAAGCCTACAAAATTAATCAAAGGTCAAGGTTTAGCCAAGTTGTTGGCTAAAGCAAATTGCAGAGATTTGGGGGTAGGTTTCATCAATGAATGCTTAGGAAATTAGTGGGATCAGCTACCTGATGTAGACCCTCAAACAGAACCCCCGTTGGCTCGATGTCCTTGGTATAAGGATGTCATATATTTTCTGCAAGAGTTGTGGCCTCCAGATGGCCTGCAAAGAAACAAGTCAAGAGCTCTGAATATCAAAGCAGTCAGATACTGCCTTGTCGATCAAGTTTTATATTGGAACGACCCCCCTGCGGGTGCTTTTGAAATGTATGAAGCCACAAGAGGCTAATAGGATCATTTTTTAATTTCACAGTAGCCTATGTGGAGGGCATCATTTCTGGAAGACCATGGCCTACAAAATCCTCAGGGTTGGGTACTACTAGCCCACCTTATTCACTGACGTTTGCAGAAAGGTCAGAGACTACATCAAATGCCAAAGATTTTTAGGCAAGCAACAGCTTAAATATTTTCCTTTAAAGCTTGTAGTTGTTTCGGGACCTTTCCAGAAATGGGGCCTAGATTTTATTGGATAAATCCACCCTACTTCCGGTGGGAAACAAAGATGGATACTAACTACCATAGATTTCTTTACTAAGTGGATAGAATTTATTCCCACCAGGAGTGCTTCCCACAAGGTAATCATTGGATTCCTAGAAGACCTCATCACAAGATTCGGTTTCCCAAGCCAAATTGTCACTAATAGCACAGCCTCTTTCAAGGCTAAGCCGTTATCCAAGTTCCGTGATAAATTCAGGATCAAACTGATTTATTCCACCCCATATTACCCCCAGGGCAATGGCTTAGCAAAGTCCTCCAACAAAAGCTTGATAAGGATCATCAAAAGACTATTGGAGGACAACAAAAAGGCCTGGGATTCAAAATTGAAATTCACTCTATGGGTCGATCGAGTGACCACAAAGATATCTATAGGCATCTCCCCTTTCCAATTTGTTTATGGAGTAGAAGTTGTTTTCCCTTCTCAGCTAGCCATTCCTGTAGCAAAGTTCCTCCCGGATTATCAATAAGAGCCTGATGATATGAACAGAAGAATTCATCAACTGGTAGAGGTCCAACAGGCCAGAGAGAAGGTAACAAATATAATTCAAGACCATCAGCAGAAGATCAAGCAAGTTTTTGATAAGAAGGCCGAGAAGGAAGAGTTCCAGATAGGAGACATGGTACTGAAATGGGATGCTCCTAAACAAGACAAGGGAAAACACAACAAATTTGAAGCCCTATGGGTCGGGCCCTTCAAAATCTCTGAAGTGTTTTCAAATAATACCTATAGGTTGTGAGATTTGAAGGATCAAGAAGTTTTCAATGACCCTGTGAATGGGCATTTTCTGAAAAGATGTTTTTCTTGAGCCGCACATGGCTCATCTGCGAATGTATATATTGTTTTTCTTTTATCTTTAAGTTTTAAATAATGACTCCCTAGCCCAATAGCAAGGCACTAAAGCTACAAAAGAGTTCTCGATAGCCCACAGGGGGTGTGTCGTCCCCCATGGATCCTAATGTTAGCACATAATCATGTAGGGGTGCTCTCCTGAAAGAAGTGTCCCCTTGAGCAAAGAAAGAAATCTAGAAAACCAATTTTTCCAAAGTTTAGAGGGTGGGCGCATCATTTTAATGAGCAAGCAATTTCAAACGACCGAGATCTGCCCACCCATATCTGCGGCTGAGGTTTTATTCTAGACCCCCCTTGCCATTCTTCCTTTAATGGGGGGGGTTTGGAATTGGACAGGCATCTCTCAAATGATCGAGATCGAGGTGCCCAAATCAATGGCACTCAAGCGATTATGGACCCCCTCTGCCATTCTGCCTTTAATAAGGGAGGGGGGGGTCCGGAATGGTGTGGTATTGATGTGGGGCCCCCCTTTCTGTCGTGTCACCTTCTCTATCGCTTCCTCCCCTACCATATGTTCTCCACTTGACTGCGTGATAGGGCTCATTCCCTTTGGCCCCTCCTCATCCTCCGACATCTATCTCACTCCCTTCCACGTCAGCCTCCCATAAATAATGTGTTCCCCATTATATCCCATCACCTTTGTCCCTTCTTCTTCCCATGTGTCTCACCCCTGTTGTTTCTGTGATCACTCCATTTCCCCTTTCCACATCAAGCATGCCAGATCCTCCATGACCTATCCATTAGACCGTTTAGTTGATCCAGGTGGCACCATGTGTTCGTGCTCGAATCGTCGCCGGGTGAGCAAGAATGGGAGCACTAGCATGCCCTGTTGGGCTCAGCAAGGCAGAATAGGTTTGTTGTGGATCAAAATGGGTTAACAGAGAATAGAAAACCAAACGAAATAAAATCTACCTA
>ML782040.1:388357-399107 GCA_009831015.1 Picea engelmannii
TCAAGGCTTGATCTATTAACAAAAAACCAAAGCACACGCTGTAGAAAGGGATAATGGTTCCTCTTCCCTCCAGCGGAAGGTCCTTCGGGAATCCTCAACTGAATGCCTTCCTTACAAAATGAACAGGGCAGAAATGAAATGGACGGTGAGAGAACTCGGTACTACACAGCTGATGAACTGGTGATCCAAGACTAGGCTTAGAAGCATCTGGGCAGCGTAACTCTACTCTAAATTCCCTGCTGAAATAATGAGCCTTCACTGCTTTTTATAGCCATTTCCAGGCGGTCACGTAACTAGTTCCCGGTGTAGACACGGGCTAGTTTAGGGTTTGCTTAAGCCATAAATTCGTCGTTTTTGCAGGACCGACCCTGATCTGGATGTGAAATCATCTCGGGCGAAGGTCTATTGGCGGTCAGGAGGCCGACTTAAGCATTTAATGTGCCGTATTAGCAGATGCACGGATTTTTATGTGGACAGTCGCACATCGTGCGCTTAAGCGCGCACAACACGTTCTTATCCCGCGCATACGCGCGCACCTTACTGATGTGAAGTGTCTTTCAATTTTTGTATAGTATTTGACCCTTCTGGAATGCTGTGAATAGTGCCATGAATGACTTCATTGCTGTTTTGATGATGTAGAGTTCTTGTCGCTATGTGCAGATGATGTGGAGTTCTTGTCGCCATGTGCAGACGAAATTTCAGTGATAACACCATGAGAAGACCTCCATGTCCCAGAGGGTAGAGTTGACCCGGATTGTTCCTGATCTCAAGGAAGTAGTTATTGAAGTTGTTGGAGGAGGTTAGACATCATCTCTGCCATAAATGGAAAGTCCGGAAAAGGATTAAAAGCATGTCGATTCATCTGCAGGATAGTCAAGAGTCTAATTGTGTCTGTCATAGGTGCACGATCGTCCAGAGTCTACATGTGCAGACTGCCAGAAGACATGCAGACACAATTTTTTAAATGAAATGTCTTGTTTTCGTTGTTGTTGTTTTGTTTTGAGTATATGTAGGTGTTTTTTCCATTTTGTAATCTATCGATGGTTGAGCTAGGCTCCCGATTGCAAAGTTTTAACGAAGCACTGGTTGCTCTGGTTATGTATTGGCACTTGAGACTTCTTGCCTTATGAATGTCAGCTTCTTTCCATCTCTTTGTTTACACTGTGTTAGAACATCTCAGAATTGGAGGATCCAGTCGAGTTGCGTTGTTATAGGATGATGTAGGTTGGATCACTATAATAGTTTCATTGTCTCTAATCAGTTCTTGTATTTTCTCAACGCTGAATGACTTGGAATTGGAGGATCTAGTCAAGTCACCCTTCAGTTCCCCGAAACTCAGAACCAAGAGGATCTTGTATTCTGAGCTTTTCTTCCTCAAGCTGTTGAAAGGCCTGATTCCCGAGGCAGTCTTTCTCACTCATCTCATTAAGTCTTCCACCTGCTCATTTTACAATCAACTCACTTACATAAGTTAGATCAAGACCTCCTTTGTTCTTTACATACCAGGCCTGGTCCCTGAGTTAGAATGATACCTTCCTAGTTCTCTACCCATTTGATCACCCATTAAATTTATTTGTGACATAAACTAATCGGCATTAGGCTCTACTCCTGCCACAATCTAGGAGTGACTTCTAACGCTAACACCTAGTTTAACCATCTTTGGAGACTCGTATGTCCCAAGGTTCAAGGAAATGGTATCATCCACTTTCCTTTTCGACTCATCTTCCTTTTGCAACTGTTTTTTGCCTACATCACTCGATGAAAATGAACTCTCAAGAGGAGTCCATCCTTATGGAAATTTGTTATATTCCATAGATATGATTTCCTTGGGCTTAAATCACTTATTTTGTATGAAAGTGCATATTCCTTCATCATTAGGAAAAACCTACCATGATTCTACATTATCAGGAATGTGCGGATGATATAAAGATTGAAAAGTAAAATCAGGCCTTTGAGGTAGAAGTTGTTGAGTAGGAGATACCGCAAATACAGCTAACCTATCAGCCATTGAATTAAGTTATCTCTTAACATGAGTGATGTTAAATGATATTAGGTTTGAGATAAGAATCTGAACATCTTGGGTATAGTGTTTTATCAACTTATTTCTAGGATAATAGTTTTTACACACAAGGTTCACAACAAGTCCAGAATCACCAAATATTGTGATGTTTCCACAACCAAGGTTATAATAATTTTTGATGCCTAGTAGTAAGGCTTCAAAATAGATGACATTTTTCTTGAAAGAAAACTCTAACCTATAAGAAAAATTGTGAATTTTACCTATAGGTGAGTAAAAGATAATTCCAGCTCCATTACCTTCGTTTGAGAATGAACCATCAAAATGCATGTGCCACATACCATCTTCTAAATCAATTTGTTCCAAAGTAGTGTCACCCTCATCAGCAAAGATAGATTACACCCTTAAGTCTTCATCGAGATAGTTTACATTTGGTTTAGGAATGATCTCTATGTATGGTGAAATTCTTCCTTATCTTAGGACTATAATATTCCTTCCATTCAAGGGAACGGATAAGTATGTTCCATCAAGCAAAAGATATCCACCTATTAGGGATTGTCGGTATCTTCCTAGAATAATAGAATAGTTTCTTACTGGCATGTTGATTAATGGGATGCTAAGGGTTGTTCTTATTTCAGTATGTGCACATAGAACTAAAGTTATGTCTTTGATTTCACCTATAGTTGAATGCTGGAGACTGTTATAGGAGAGCATGTTTCTAGAATTTTCATTAGTACATGATAAGCCTAGATCTTCCATGATGACTTTTGACATTACGCTTGGACCCGAACCACCATGAATTAGGAAACAATGGGTTGTTTTATCCATAATTTTTACAGAAATGAAAAATGGAGGGTTTTTTATAGGATGTCTAAAGTTATTGACACCTATCTTATTTAGATTGGGATCCTCTTATTTTGTCTCTTCAAAAATATTGGTTGTGGTGGAAGCCTTTCCTTCCATAAAATTCTTGAAATGATTTTGTTGTTCAGGGAAGACAACCATGTCCAAAAGAGTATCATCGGCCTTGATATTATCCAATTGGTTAAGGATGTTATACTTGGAAGAGGGAAGAGGGGAAGGAACTCCTTGAATTTCAGGAATTTTGATAGTCTGTACTTTAGTACCTTTTGAAGATGAGGTTGGGGTCGAAGAAGTACGAGGAGGATCATATTTACCTTTAGAAGAATAAGATTTGTTCCTAGTATTTATGATCATAACATATTTTGGTTCTGCCTAATCTAGAATAGCGATAGTGGTTTTAGGATTCTTGCCAAATATTTTATCTTTGGCACTCTTCTTAACTTCACATGTGCTTTCTTCATGATTTCCTTCGTAGAAGTTACACCAACTGCAAGAGATAATGGCCTTGGGATGAAAAAAAAATTCATTTGTATTCCTAAAAGGTGTTGTGGAAGAAGAAGATGCCCCAGGAGTAAGTGAGGGAACATTCCCCTTTCATTCATGGGCTATCATTCGATTGTTCATATCTTGTGCAAGTTGTAGGAGGGAAGACATATATGTTTGATTGACTGAGTCTCCTTTAGAGAGCCCTGTTCTTTCAAGTTTCTCTTCGTACTCTAGGAAAGTGTGGAGAGGGGAGCCAATATTTTCAATATCCTTTTCTTTGATACTATGACGATAAGGAGAGGGAAGCACATTACAGTAATGCATGAAAGAGGCTTGGTTTTGGGGAAGGATTAGTTCAAGGATTTGATTTTATAATTTGGTGAGGTGAAGGTTAAAGGACTTAATAGTCTCACCATGTTTGTAAGAAATATTGTTATATTCCCGTAAACATTCGATCGAGCTCTTGGATTGTCCATAAGTGGACTTGAACCAATAAACCAAATCTTCCCAAGTGGAAAGTATTTTTGGAGGGAGATCAAAAAAATCAATTGTCGTTTTTCCTTCAAGGGAGTTGAAAAATAAGTGCATACATGTATCATTATCATTAGCCCTGAAATTATGACAAGCATTAGAAAATTCCACTAGGTGTTTGTTTGTAGAAACAATATTATTCCCTAAGAATTTAGGAATATGCTCTTTGAACTAGTGTAACGGAAGAATAGTGGGTGCTAAATTTAAGGGAGAAGATATGTGCCATGGGGTGGTCATAGCATCTTACTCAAATTGAAAAATCCCATACTTATTTATAACTTTAGCAGGGTTGGTAGAAGATTGGATAGAAACTTGATGACTATATAGACTACCAAATACCGATGAGGTCGAAGGTTGGGATGATAAAGAACCTCCAGCACCAAGAGCACCACCCGCGAATGCCATTTTGAAAGTGATGGGTAAGGGTGAAAAGGGTGAGCTGGAAGAATCAGACAAAGTCCTCCTTAGAGTGATTTCTTGGGTTGAAAAAATGGCTTTAATCCTTCCTATTTCAATAATAGGAGTAGCTTTAGGGGATAATCCTCTTATTCTTATAGAAATGCGAGGATTTGAGGACATGAAAATGAAGACCAAGGAATTAGGAAAAGGGAGGTTAATGTTGATTTCTAGGTTGCCTTTACCTGGATTCCCATCATTCATGGATACTTATATCTTATTCAACTACTTCCCAAGAGTGTTCACGCTCAGCCTGGGTACTAGTAGTTTCTAGGATAATATTGAATAAGGTCAAGGCAATGCTAGTCTAGTCTTTAATACCATGTTCAATATTAGGCTTCCTTGTAGAAGGTATCATCATTAGAAAAATCAATCAAAGATTATTCGAAAAAAAAATAGAAAGAGTCAAATATAATCATGAATACAATCAACCAAAATGATATGGGGCTTTTGAGGGGGATCCTTGGGAAGAATGTCACATTTTTTCCTCATTTTTCATGTCACCTCGATTTTCATGTCCATTTTTGGGAGATTTTTTGGCACATGGTTTTGGTCGATGGTTTTCTGTTTTCGATTAAGGAATTAGGGTTGTTGGCTAATCCTGGTCATTGGGTTAGGGTTTTAGATGTCGCTTTCTTCTATATGAATATTGTATTGTAAAGAATGTATCACGATAAATGAATATACAATATGATGGTTTTCCTAGTTTAGGTTTCTAGGGGAAAAATCTTAGTGTAACGTGTGTATTTTCCAATGTATATTTTTTGTTCTTTTATTGAAAATATGTTTGCAATAAAATATTGTACAAGGTTAAAATATAAATTTGGTATCAGAGCTTTGTTGGCTTCGGGGGGATGCATTTGTGGTCAAGGGTTTGGCTTGGGACTATGATAAGCCTTGTTACAATGGGATATTTGTGGTATTGATTTTTTAGGTGAAAATAAATGGCAAGGAGTTCAAAAATGGAGATCGAGAAGTTTAATTGGAATTTTTTTTAGTTTTGGAAGCTCGAGATGGAATATTTGTTTGTGGATAGAGATCATTGTATCATTTTGGATCCATGTATTGCACCTACTGGAACTTTAGCAGATGACTAAAAAAAGTTGGATCAGAAGGTGAAGAGCACCATCCGACTATGTCTCTCAGATTTAGTATTATTGAATGTGTCAGAGGAAGCTACAGCTAAATATTTATGGGATAAGTTGGGGAATTTGTATCAATATAAGTCCCTAGTAAATAAATTTTCATGAGAAAGAAGTTGTATAACTTGAGAATGAGAGATGGAGACTCGGTGGTAGAGAATTTGAATGCTTTCAATACTGTGGTAAGTCAGTAAGTATCTGTTGAGATTAAAATTTCATATGAAGACAAGTGGATGAGTTTATTGTCCTCTTTACCATACTAGTGGGATAGTCTAGTTGTGTGCATAGGTAGTAATACAATTGCCTTGAATTTTGATGAAATGGGCTCATCCTTGTTGTCGAAGGAGATGAGATGGAAGAACACGAAAGGATAGAGCACAAACGCATTATTTGAAAGAAGACTCTCCTAGGAAATAAATAGATCTAAGTCCTCAAGTGGGAGATCTAATTCTAATGGTATATCTAAATATCCTGGAAATTTTTTAAAGGTATGTTGGAGATGTGGAAAAGAAGGGCATTACAAGAAGCAGTGTAAATCCAAAATTGAGAAAAAGAAGGGATCTGAAGAAGCTCCTTCTACAAAAGAAAATTCTTCGAGGGAATAAGGAGGGGATGTGTACTTGGCTTCTTCAAGCACACATGCAGGTCATGAGGCATGGTTAGTTGACTCAAGTGCATCCTTTCATATGAATCCCCACAAGGAGTGGTTCAATGAATATGAAATGTATGATGGAGGTAATGTTTTCCTAGGTGATGATTCGACAACCAGAGTCATAGGACGAGGAAAAGTAAAGTTGAGGCTCATATATGGAAGGATTATAAAACTACCTATTGTTTTTCACATCCTAGGTTTGGCCAGAAATTTGATTTATGTAAGCAAAATGGACGATGCAGGGGTAAAAAAAATGTTTGAAAAGGAGACCTACAGGATGGTTCGAGGAGAAACGATTTTGTTGAAGGGAGTTCTATTTGGAACTTTGTATAATATGGAAGTAAGCACTATTATTGATGGGTTTAATAGTTCCATTGTTCCTAATATTGGATTTGAAGAAGAAAGGACTGCTACAGTCTCTGGAGAAAATGTTATGTTGTGGCATCAAAGACTGGGGAATATCGGAGAGAAGGGTCTTCGAATACTACACGGTAAAGGTATGGTTGAAGTTATGTATAAATTATATTTGGATTTTTATTTATGTGAACATTGTGTATATGGGAAGCAGAATAGGGTAAGATTCCCCTCTGGTGCAACAAGGGCGGAAGGAATTTTACAGCTAGTTCATAGTGATGTGTTTGGACCTGTGTCATTTCCATCGTTGGGAAAATATGTGTACTATGTCTCATTTATAGATGAATTCTCAAGGAATACTTGGATATATATCCTCATGAAGAAATATGAAGTATTTGACAGGTTTAAAAATTCTAAAGCTCTTGTTGAGAATCAAACAAAGAAAATAATTAAGGTGTTGAGGAAAACTAATGGCGGAGATTTTTGTGGGAATGAATTTGAAGAATTCTATAAGAAGTGTGATATATAAAGGAAGAATACTACTCCATATACACCTGTTGTATTAATGAGATGGGGGGTGAATCAGTAATAGAGAAATATAATCCTTTTAACCATAAAATGCAAGTGTTATATCAATGTAGCATTATCATCCAATATTTTCAGAGTAAATAAACAATGAAAAAATGAGCAATCATACACAGTACACCAATGTTTTTATGTCGAACCCCAAAGTGGGAGAAAATCACAGAATGATTTTTCTTATATGTCTTTAAGAATTAAATTCATTGGAAGCACCAACTTCCTTTGTTTTCCAGCTGCAACTAGAAGGAGGCTCCAACCCCCTAGTTTCTTAGGATACAACCTGAGGGAAGTTCCAACTCCCCATTTCTATACCTGCAACCAGAAGGAGGCTACAACCCCCTATGTTCTTTGGATACAACTGGAAGGTGGCTACAACCACATGTCCTTTCCCCATCCAACCACCCTATCGCAGAAGCAGAATGATGGAACCACTGTCACACTATAATTGTGATATATACTACTATAAACATGTACCAATCATCCTGAACCAAACAACCTGTACCAAACAACCTATAATCAACATGTACCATAAAAAAGTGCATCAACCATGCACCAACTTGTACCTCAACTTGTACCATAAACAAGTGCATCAACCATGCACCAACCGGTACCTCAACCTGTACCATCAATGAGTGCATCAACTATGCACCAAATATGTACCAATCATGCATCAAATACACGTAAACTATGAATCATCAAGATTTACCAATATCATCAACTATACACCTCATGTATGTTCCAACTCATCAACTACTTGTCTCAACCATGTACCCAACATGTACCTCAACCAAAAGACCTCATAAATTTCATCATCCAAGTCTTATTTGTAACTCTATAATAGACCCAATGTATATGATCACATACCTACAAACCTTCCTTAACTTTAACAACAAAAGACTAGCATTTTCATCAAACTTTACTTTAGTCTCACATGACTAATTTTGGATTAGTCAACAACCCTAACTTGAAATAATCATAACTATGTACATGTAATGAATAAATATCTAAAAATAGTAAACAATGTTCTTCAGTGTCTTTTATGCAATTCCTCTAGGTTTCACTACTTTGAACCTCTCAGAAAAGGAGTTATATAAAAAAATGGCATACCTTGTTGAATTTTGGCTTATTCTAGAGAGTGAACTTGTAGAGTGTGCCCCACATGGAATATTTGTTTTATGGATCTGAAAATGGTACACAGAATACTGTAGACTGTACTCTAATCAATACAATTGGTCTTACTAAATTTGGATCTGTTACGAAGACGTTATGACATTTTTACCCCAAACACTTGTTTTAGACTAGTTTCATGACTAGCCATAAGCCCTGTTTTCCACCGGGTGTAACTCCAAAAATAAAATGACCCATAAGTTGAAGTTTTTATCACATCTACTTAGATATGTTTCCTCAACGGCCTACAGATTTGGTGTTCTGAATCATTCTATTGGATACCTTAGAAAGCATCATCAAAAGAATTTATCCTCCCTTGAATTTTGGCCTTCTTTACTTCACCTTCCCTCTAAAATTTTCCTTAGATATCCTTTGGTTACCTCAGCCAGTTACTTTTATGTATCTTCCTCAAGGGGTTACCTTCTAACCATATTAAACCACTTTCCTTATTTTAGGGCTAACTCACTTCTAACCACTTGTCCACTTAGTAATTTCTCCATTAACTTTATTATTTAAATAATTTATTTTGTATCAATTTTGACTTACAGTACACTCATCACTTCACTTTATTATTTAAATAATTTCTTCTTTGCAACCACTTTGACTACTTTGACCTTTTGGGGCTTCTAGATGACTCATGAAGGTTCTCCAACTGCATATGGCCATAACTCTCTAACCATGAGGAGTTATGCAATGTTCCACATACCACCGAAAATGGCATGACATGTATTATCCATATAGAATATTCTTACCTGCAAATATATCAAAACTCATACCATTATCCATCAAAAAAACTTGGGTCCATTACCCAAACCTTTTTGCTACCTAAATTCACTATCGGACTTTCTTCAAGGGTTAACATCAATGAAAACCAACCCAATTAAGCCAAAATATCCCTCTTTTGCATTGATGGCAACACTCTGATGTAATATTGAAGTCATATCATGAAATATTGAAGTCATATTACTCATTCTCCCCCTATGACCATCGCTCCCCCTAGAGCCATGACTATGTGCTATGGATCTGATAAATCTCTCCCCCTTTTTCATCAATGGAAAAGGTATCTTTTCATCTGGGGTTTCTCCCCTATCTGAACTGTCCTTAGGGATACTTCCCCTGACTAAAATCTTCCTGAAACTGATCTCCCAACCTGAACTGTCCTCTCTATGGTGCTTCCTCATGTACATCTAAGACATATAAGATAAGAATTCAAAAGCATTCATTTTGGAGTAGAAATTACTCTGAGTCTTTGGCGAATATACTCAAAGGATTCTCATGGAAGAGGTTTTGTAAATATTTCTACCACTTGTTATTTTGTGCCCACATATTCAACTTTGATGTTCTTCTCTACAACTTGTTCTCATAGAAAGTGATACTTGATTGGAATGTGATTTGTCTTGGAGTGCATCACAGAGTTCTTTAAGATACTAATGGTGCTTGTATTATCAATATAGATTGGAATGGGCTCATCATACTTAACCTGTATATTTGTTAGAGTTTGTTTCATCCATAGAACCCGTGTACAACATGTTGTTGCTACAATATACTCTACTTTAGTTGTAGATAAAGATAATGGTGATTGTTTCTTGCTTAGCCAAGATACTAAACACTCACCCAAGTAGAAATTTTCTCCACTGGTGCTTCGTTGGTCATCAATGCAACCTTACCAATATACATTTGTGTAGGAAATAAGTGATAGATCCTTTCCTTTTGGATACCATAATCCAAACTCTTTTGTTCCTTTGAGATATCTCAAAATCATTTTCACTGCTAATACATGTGATTCCTTTGGTGCTGCTTGAAATCGTGCCACCTATCCAACTACCTGCATTACATCTGGTCTAGATGTTGTCACATATAGTAATCTACCAATCATTGGCATGTATTTCCTCTGGTATGTAGACTTTGAATCATCATATTTTCTCAAATTGCAACTGGTTTGCATAGGAGTGGTAACTGGTTTGCAATCTTCCATTCCTAACTTCTTTAGCATTTCTCTGA
This sequence comes from Picea engelmannii, assembly GCA_009831015.1. NCBI lineage: Eukaryota > Viridiplantae > Streptophyta > Pinopsida > Pinales > Pinaceae > Picea > Picea engelmannii. The sequence continues at coordinate 398,610 of ML782040.1, forward strand.
TATACTTAGTTTGAGAAATAAAAATTCCTTGGTTTCTTTGACATATCTAAAGACCCAGAGAGAAGGATAGTTCTCTGAGTAATGACATTTCAAATTCAATCTGCATATCCTTTGCAAATGGATAGCTTAACCTATCATCATTACTTCCAAAAATAAGATCATCAACATAAAATTCAATTAATAAAATACTATCTTGAGTTACCTTGATGTAGATATTATTGTTCTCACTTCCTTTTCTGAAACTTGTCTGTTGTAGATATTTATCCAGTCTAGAGTACCATGCTCTAGGATATTGTTTTATACCATACAAGCCCTTACTCAATTTACACACTGTTGGCAGCCAATTCAATTTTTTTTTATTGCCCTAAAAAGATGCCTACACCTAATTGTCTTCTAAACGACAAGTCATCGTCGCATTTTGCAACTAGACATTTGTTTCATTTTTTGTGACAATTGCAATTTGGTTTCGATTCAGTTTTCACAACTGAAAGTGTGAAA
>ML782040.1:411043-452173 GCA_009831015.1 Picea engelmannii
ATTTTTTGAAGGACACTTTACCATTAGTTTATCGTATGACTGCGAAGGTTCTTTCAAACTATGTCCCTTGGCCTACTCTTACTTTGATTGCGCATTTGGATTTACTTGATTAATAAGCCATTGAGCATGCAAATTTATTGGTTGCATTTGATTCTATAAGGGTCATGATTGATTTTGGTTTTATATATGATATGATCCTTATTGTTTTGAGCTCTTGACTTATCAATTTTATGAATGTTTGATTACTATGCTATAAGAACATGATCAATATATGAGTTTCAATTTCAGTTTGAAAGGAAAAGGTTCGAAGTTATGAAACCCCGATCGGGTAAACTTTTGGTTTGATAGTCTGAATTTATGCAATGGCATGATTGGATTAACATTGGTTTAAACGTTTGTTTTTTATTTAATGATTAATACGATGGTGCGTTGGTTAACTTTGGGTTCTGATTGAATGGTTTTAAGTTATCCATTGATATAACATATGGTATGGCGCGTATTAATTGTAGGTTTGATTCTATGTTCATGGTTTCAAACAATACTATGGCAAGTTGATACATTGACCACCGCCCAAACTATCCGGTTGGCCGATTCACATGGTTTAAACGATTTTATGTGGATGGAACAACACTGTACTGTGCCATTATTATCCTGCATGGTGGTGGTAATCCCACCACCTTCGCACGCATACAATTAATCCTTGCCCCTTTGAGAGCTGCAGTTGTTAGCCGTAACCATTTTCGACCCTGTGTATTGTTTTGTTCGATTCAAACCCTACTATGCACGGAAGCCATGGCTCCAGTCGTAAGGGTCGAGCCCAATGGGTGCCAAGCATTGCTAATGTTTGATGGCACTTATAGCGACCTGGAAAAATTCGGGTGGCTCCCGTTCATAAGGAAATTCGATGGTTATAACCCTAGCGTGGCTCGGCAATTTGCGTTATCATTCGATGGCTGCCGAGCCAAAGTTGGAGATGTGCAACTTGAGATTAATGAACAGTTTCTTGGCTCGACAACCTGTCTACCTGTTACTGGACAGAAGTGGTCAAAGAGTTGCAAGTTGGATGATGTCCCGTGGACATTGTTATTCCAATCTCAAATGGTGAACTCCTGCGACAAAGGTTTGCCTGCAAAAATGTTAAAACCACGCTGGCATGACCTCCTAATGATAATCAAGAAATTCATTACTTGTGAGGGAAGGTATGGGTTTTTTTTCTTGTTTCACCTTCATCTATTGATGGTTTTTATGGGTTTCGAACTTAGTATGCCCCACTACCTACATAGAAGTTTGTTTAAGATGGCCAAAAGGTACAAACGTAGCCAAGTCGATACCAGCCTCTTCCATTTGGGGTTGATTAAAATGATTATGGTTTATGAGTCGGGGTTACGTCATGACTGTTGGGGTGATTTTCTCAGTCGTAATGGCTTTGAAGAATCAAACCCTCCACGGGTTGATAAACCTATGGTGGCCGAAACCCAGCCTATTCCCCCTGTGCCTTACAGCGTTTTGCTACCCAAACCTCTACCCGACCCACCTACGAACTTGCCTATGGCTGTGACCAAAATGGAAAATGTCTCTTCAAAGTTGATTCCTTCAACCTCTGCATATCCTTTACATACCAATCTAGATTTCTTCCTTGTAGCCTCTCCATCTTGATTCAATTTATTTCTGAAAACCCACTTTGTGCCAATCACATTCTTAATCTTTGGTCTTGGAACCAATTCCCAAGTGTCATTCTTATTTATTTGATCCAATTCTTCATCCATGGTCTTATTTCATAATTCATCCTTGTTGGCCTCTTCAAAACTATTTGTTTCAATCGTAGATAAGAGTGCTATGTGTGTTTTTTCTAGTGAACGGATTCTTCTTCTAGTCTCAACTCCTACATCCTTGTTTCCAATAATCTGATCTAAAGGATGATTCATTTGTACAAGTTTGCTAGGTGTCTTTGGAGGCACTTGTTGGACTTGATCTTCTACTTTTGTATGATCCTCTTCATATTTCCCTTATACTTCTTCTTCATCTTCTACTTCTTCTTCATAAATCTATTCCATTGATTCATTTTCTTCTTCCTTTAATTCTCTTCCACATGTTTCATCAATTGCTACATTGATTCTTTTCACAACTTTGTTCAACCTCAAATTGTAACACTTGTATGCTTTCCTTGTACTTGAGTAACCAACAAGTACTCATTTGTCCACACGAGAGTCAAACTTTCCCATTATGCCATCTTATCTTTTGATGTAGCATTTTCTCCCAAATACTCTGAAGTGCTTCACATTTGTTGGTCTTCCTTTCCATAGCTTGTAGGGAGTTTTGTCATTGTTTTTTATGAGCATTACTTTGTTTTGAATGTGAATTGTTGTATGCATTGCATGTGTCCAAAAAATATCTGTCAATTTGGAATCCATTAGCATTGTTCGATCCATTTCATGTACTATCGTGTTCTTTCTTTCAACAACTCCATTCTGTTGAGGTGTCCTAGCAACGGAGAATTTCCTTTTTATTCCATGCTTGTTTCAATAGTTCATAAATTCCTTTGAAGTGAACTCTCCTCCATTATCAAATCTCAAACATTTGATTTTTGAATCCATTTCATTTTCAACCATCTCCTTGTAGACCTTGAAGTTTTCAAAATATTATGACTTATTCCTGAGAAAGAAAACTACAATCATTATTGTATAATCATCAAATAATAACATAAAGTATTTCTCACCTTTTAAACCCTTTGTTGTAGTTGGTCCAACTAGATCATTATGCATAATTTACAATGGTCTTGTCATTGAATATTCCTTTTATTTGAACCTAGTCTTTGTTTTCTTTCCTTGTTGACAATGCTTTCATAAAGTGTTGGTTGGTTTCGTGACTTTGACAAGGTTATCAAAGTGTATGTGACCCATTCTTTTGTGCCATAGCCAACTTTCATCTTCCTTTCCTAGACAACACTTCTCATTTCCAATTTCACCTAATACATATATGTTGTTTGAAGTTCTTGCAGTTATTGCAATCAATTTTTCTGAACCTTGTTTTCTTATCTCGCACTTATATGAATAGAACTTAATTGTATGAACTTGGTCACACATTTGAATTACAATTAGAAGATTATGTTTCATATTTTCTACTAGTAGAACATTTTATGTCTTGGCATTCTTGTTTCCAATTTTGTTTGTTCCTTTTCCAATGATTTTAGTTGAATCATCATTTTCGAAAGAGATTGATCCATCTCTTTCCTTTCTTAATGTAAGAAACCTATATTTATCACCCGTCATGTGTTTTCAACAACCATTGTCAACATACCAACCATGTTTCTTCTTCTTAGCTTGTAGAGTGAGTGTGCATTATTCATTGTTATACAGATTCTGTTTTTTTATCCATGTTCTCTTCTGAGGTTCATGTCTATGACTGTTGTTGTTTTGTTATGGTTCTCTAGGAGGGACTATGGTTCTCTAGGAGGGACTATCATTCTACAATATTTGGCCATGTGTCCAAAGTTGTTGCACTTGTAGCATTCCACTTCAGTGCTCAATGATTCAAACTTGTTGTAGCTTCTTCTTTATGTTTCAATAGGCCTTCTTAGATAACCATTTTGTGTATGAATTTCAAAGTTGTTTATGTTCCTCCTATTAGCTCTGCAATTTACATCTTTATGTCCAAAATTATTGCATGCATAACATAAACCAAAAAAGATAGTTTCATACCTGGGAGTTGAAGATAGTCTAAAAGGAGTTACTTTTATGAATCATTCTTCTTCCTGAGGTATGTTTGTTTCTTTCATTCGTTGATTTTTAAATATGAATCTTCTTGATGGAGGAGTTTCCATGTAATCTTTCTTGTAGGTATTCATATTCTCTTTTATTGTTTCTACATAAATTTTTGCGTATGTTTCTTGTTTTGTTGCTTTGGAGCTTGATCCATTTTCTTTTTGATTGTATCCAAGTCCATACTTGTCATGATGAGGATTTTGACTGTTGATAATGTCATCCAAAAATTTTGAGTTGTTCTGCATATTTTCTTTTGAAGATCCTTTCTCAATGTGACAATCTCTGCCTCCAAATTTCCATTGATCATGTCTCTTTCTTCAAGCTATTCTTTGAGTGCTTCTTCAATTCTTTTATCTTCTTTTATTTGAACCTTCAATTTCATGATCATTTATTCTAGTTCTTGGGTGTCTTCTTTCTTGTCTAGTAGCTTCTTGTTTTTCTTCTTTTCTCTTCTTATAACTTCTATGGAACTCAACAATTCTCCTCAGTAGTCAACTTTTGCCTCTTCATATTCTTCTTCCGTGTCTTATTTATCAGACTCTTCTACTTCCATGAATAGAACTCGTTATGTCTCACTGCCACTAACTTCATCTTCATCTAATGAGGAGATGTCTTCTTTGGTGCATAAGCTTTTCTTGAAAGATTTATTTTTTGTTATTTTTCCTTTATATGTTTGTTTTCTATTTGAGTAATATTCATAATTCCTCTTATTTTTCTTATGAGGACATTTGTTAGCAAAATGACCAATACCATCAAATTTAAAACAAATCAATGGAAGCTTACCTTTATATCTGTCGTTGGTTCCTTTGTTCAATCTTCTGACAAAGTTGGCCACTTCTTCTTCATTATCTTCTGATAAGTCACTGTTACTGATATGTTCCTTTTGCTTTCCCTTTTTCTTTGACCTTTTGGATGCTTTGAAAGTTGTTTCTTTTATATCTGGATTTTCTTGTTCAGTTCTCATTTCATATGTTGTGAATATTCCATGTAATTTGTCCATGCTTATTGAGTCTAGATTTTCTCTTTCTTCTAGTGCTTATATCTTAGGATCAAATCTCATATAAAGAGATCTTAGTACCTTTTGAACAATTACATATTCTTCAATTTCTTCTCCCAATCCTATGATTGCATTCACTGTTTCATCGACTCATAATAAGTAAGCTCCAATATTCTCATCTTCCTTCATCTTTGTTGCTTTGACTTTTGAATCTCCTTCATAAATATTTTGAAGTTTGTCCCAGATATATTTACCGGATTTACAATGTACAAATTTGGTATATATCGATTCACCAAAACCATTCAGAAGTGAATTTGTGGATTTGGAATTATTTTGACTGAGTTTCATTGTTTTTTCACTTGTTGGCGGAATTGTTGGTTCTTTGTATCCATCTACTACTGATTGCAAAATTTCAAATCCATGTGTCTGTATATATGTTTTCATCCTTCTGCTCCAGAATGCATACTTCTATCCATCAAACTGTGGTATTTTGTTTTTATAGATGTTTCTCTCCATGATCTACCTTTCAATGTTTAAACTGATTTCTGAAGGAACCTGCTATGATACCAATTTTTGGATTACTAAGAGGGGGGGTGAATCAGTAATAGAGAAATATAATCCTTTTAACCATAAAATGCAAGTGTTATATCAATGTAGTATTTTCATCCAATAGTTGTAGAGTAAATAAAAAATGAACAAATGAGAAATCATACACATACACAGTACACCAGTGTTTTTATATGGAAACCCAAAGTGGGAGAAAACCACGGAATGTTTTTTCTTATATTAATTTAATAAATGCATTCATTGGAAGCACCAACTTCCTTTGTTTTCCATATGCAATTGGAAGGAGTCTACAACCCCCTATGTTCTCCAGCTACAAATGGAAGGTGGCTACAACCACTTTGCCTTGCCTCGTCCAACCACCTTGTCGTAGAAGTAGAATGATGGAACCACTATCACACTATCACTTTGAGTTATACTGTTGTAAAATTGTACCAATCAACCTACACCAAATAACCTGTAACAACTTGTACCAAACAAAATGTAATTAACATGTACCATAAACAAGTGAATCAACCATGCACCAACCTGTACCTCAACCTGTACCATAAACAAGTGCACCAACATGTACTTAAAACTATACCATGAACGAGTGCATCAACCATGCGCCAAATATGTACCAATCATGCATCAAATACACATAAACTATGACTCATCAAGATGTACCAACATCATCAACTATACACCTCATGTATGTACCAACTCATCAACTACTTGTCTCAACCATGTACACAACATGTACCTCAACCAAAATCCCTCATCAATTTCATCATCCAAATCTGATTTGTAACTTTGTAATAGACTTAGTGTATATGATCACATACCTGCAAACCTTCCTTAACTTTAACAACAAGAGACTAGCATTTTCATCAAACTTTACTTTAGTCTCACATGACTAATTTTGGATTAGTCAATGACCCTAACTTGAAATAATCATAACTATGTACCTGTAACAAATAAATAAATGAAAATAGTACACAATGTTCTTCAATGTATTTTATGCAATTCCTCCAGGTTTCACTACTTGGAACCTCTCAGAAAAGGATTTATAGAAAATATGGCATACCTTGTTGAATTTTGGCTTATTCTAGAGAGATAACTTTTAGAGTGTGTCCCGAAAGAAATATTTGTTTTATGGATCTAAAAATGGTACATAGAATACTATAGACTCTACTCGAACCAATACATTTTTTCATACTAAATTTGGATCTACTATGAAGAAGTTATGACGTTTCTACCCAAAACACATGTTTTAGACTAGTTTCAGGACTAGCCACAAACCCTATTTTCCACCGAGTGTAACTCCAAAAATACAACAAACCACAAGATGAATTTTTTATCACATCTACTTGGATATGTTTCCTCAACGGCCTCCAGATTTGGTGGTATGGATCATTATAGAAAACAAATTATTGCAAAAATGGTGAGATGACCTATAAATAACATACCCTAGAAAGCATCATCAAAAGAATTTATCATCCCTTGAATTTTGGCCTTATTTACTTCACCTTCCCTCTGAAATTCGCCTTAGATATCCTTTGGTTACCTCAGTCACTTGGATATATTCAATATGCTCAAGTGTGATTAAATGAGAGACCCTAGTTGCTTATTTATACTTTTATGTAGCTTCCTCAAGGGGTTACCTTCTAACCACCTTAAACCACTTTCTTTATTTTAGGGCTAACCCACTTCAAACCACTTGTCCACTTAGTAATTTCTCCATTAACTTTATTATTTAAATAATTTATTTTGTATCCATTTTGACTTAGAGTACACTCATCACTTCACTTTATTATTTAAATAATTTCTTCTTTGCAACCACTTTGACTAATTTGACCTTTTGGGGCTTCTAGATGACTCATGAGGATTCTCCAACTTCAAATGGTCATAAATATCTAACCGTTAGGAGTTATTGATGCTCCTCATACCACCAGAAATTGCATGACATGTACTATCCATATAGAATAGTATTACCTGCAAATATATCAAAACTCATACCATTATCCATCAAACAAACTTGGGTCCATTACCCAAACCTTTGTGCTACCGGAATTTGCTACCAGAATTTCTTCAAGGGTTGAAATAAATGATAACCAACCCAATTAATCAACAAGAAGAAATATAAAGTATTTGATAGGTTTAAAAATTTTAAAGCTCTTGTTGAGAATCAAACAGAGAAAAGAATTAAGGTGTTAAAGACAAATAATGGCAGAGAGTTATGCAGGAATGAATTTGAATAATTATGTAAGAAGTGTGGTATAGAAAGGAAGAAGACTATTCCATATACACCTCACCAGAATGGAGTTGCAGAAAGGATGAACAGGATGTTGATGGAAAAATCAAGGTGCATGCTCAATGGTGTCAGGTTAGGGAAGAATTTTGGGTAGAGGTAATGGTTATTGCATGTTACCTGGTCAACATATCACCCTCATTAGCATTGGATGACAAGACTCAACAAGAGGTATGGACTGGTAAGAAACCTTCTCTCGCACATCTCAAGGTATTTTTTTGTGAGGCCTATGTTCATGTTCTAAAGGAAAACAAGAGTAAGCTAGATAAGAAGGCTGAAAAGTGTATCTTTATTGGGTATAAGGATGGTCTCAAATTTTACAAGCTTTGGAACCCAGAAACTAAGAAGGTTGTGTATAGATGAGATGTGGTATTTGGAGAAGTGAAGGATGTTGTTAAACAGGAAGTCCTACCAAGTAAGGAAGAACCAGAGAAAATAGAGTTTGATTTAAAGGATGATCAATCAGACTCTATATAAGAATAGGAATCAGAAGAACAAGTTCATCACACTCTAGTATTGAGGAGATCAGTTTGAGAAAGAAGGCTATTGGATTGGTATACTCCATCTGATTTCCATTCAAATTTGTCTTTGTCTATTACTGATGATGATCCTAGAACTGTCAGGGAGGCAGTGGATTCAGAGGATGGAAATCTCTGGAAAAGGGCCATGGATGAAGAAATGGAATCCTTGGATAAGAATGAGGCTTGGGATCTAGTGGAGTTTTTGACTAGAAGAAATCCCATTGGAAGAAAATGGGTATTTAAAAATAAATTGAATGCAAAATCCAAAGTGGAGAAATAAAAAGCTCGGTAAGTAGCAAAGGGTTACTCTAAGGTTGAGGGAATTGATTTTGGTGAGATTTTTTCTCTTGTTGCCAAGTTAACTTCTATAAGATTTTTGTTATTTTTTGCTTCTGCATTTGATTTTGAAGTAGAACATACGGATGTGAAGACAACATTCCTACATGGGGATCTAAAAGAACAAATATATATAAAGAAGCCAGAAGGATTTGTTGTGAAGGGAAAGAAGGAGTTGGTATGCAAGCTGACAAATTAGTTGTATAGTTTAAAATAATCACCAAGTGTGTGGTATCAAAAATTTGATACTTATATGATCGGACTTGGCTTCACAAGAAGAAAAGAGGATCATTGTGTGTATTTTAAATTAATTGGTGATCATTTGATTTATTTGGTATTGTATGTGGATGACGTGTTGCAAATAGGAAACAACAAGGAGATTATCCAGGATGTGAAAATGCAGTTGTCTTCTAAATTTGACATGAAGGATATCGATACTTCAAATTTCATTTTGGGCACGGAAATTAAAAGAGATCGAAAAAAGAGGAAACTCTAGTTAAATCAAAGAAAATATGTTGAGACGATATTGCAAAGGTTTAATATGCAATAATGTAAAATGGTCAAGTTCGCTATTCATGTTGGTGTAAAGTTATATGCGGATCAATGTCCCAAGACATAGGAAGAGGTTTAGGACATGTCTCATGTTCCATATGCGAGTGTAGTTGGAATTTTGATGTATTCAATGGTTTGTACTAGACCGTACATTTCACATGCAATGGGATTTTTGAGCAGGTATATGTCAAAACCAGGGATGGAGCATTGGACAGCAGTAAAAAGGGTTTTTAGGCTTTTGTGTGGCACTGCTAGATATGGATTATGCTACCAAGGAAGACCAATATTGGACAAAGTGTTGGACATACATGGCTTTTTGGATGCATATTGGGATAGATATCTAGATCATAGGAGATCTACAAGTGGGTATGTGTTAAATTTGTTTGGAGGAGCAATTAGTTGGGTGAGCAAAAGACAGGTTGCAGTGGCACTTTCAACTACAGAAGTTGAATACATGGCAGTCACTCATGCAAGTAAGGAAGCAGTAAGGTTACAAACATTGTGTTCAGGTATTAGGTTGGTACAACAAGATGTTAGGATAGATTGTGATAGTCAGAGTGTAATTTTTCTGGCAAAGAAGCCTGCTTATCATTCAAATACAAAGAATATTAATATTCAATATCACTTTGTGAGAGACATGGTTGAAGAAAAGAAAGCGTTTCTAATGAAGGTGGGCATTTTGAAGAATGCTGCAAATTCATTAACAAAATCTATGAGAACTGAGAAATTCTTTTGGTATAGAGGATCCATGGGCATTGTTTCCCTGGATTCTTGACTATGTAACACTATAACCCCATGTATACAAATAAAACAACAAGTGGGGGGATTTTTGGTATGTTTTATATTCTTTGCACGACTAGCTCTAGTGTCTGCTATGTTGTGTCGAGCGCACAGGTGGGTTTGAGGGGGGGACACTAGCCCCCCCCCCCCCTTGCAGGGTTGCAGGGGGGCAATATCCCCCTCTTTGGGGGTTCGAGGGAAGCTCCCCTAAGAAAACAAAATTACTTTGGGAAATGTGTCACCATTCTTCCTCATTTTTCATGTCACCTCGATTTTCATGTCCATTGTTAAGCGGTTTTTTGAAACATGGTTTTGTCAATGGTTTTCTATTTCCGGTTAAGGAATGAGGGTTGCTGACTAATCCATTTTATTGGGTTAGGGTTTTGGATTTCATTTTCTCATATATGTATATTGTATTGTAAACAATGTATCACGATGAATGAATATAGAATATGTTGGTTTTCCCAGTTTGGGTGTCTAGAGGAAAAACATTTGTGTAATGTGTGTATTTTCCATTATATCTTTTATGTTATTTTATTGAAAATCTATTTGCAGTAAAATATTATACAAGGTTAAAATATACAATTTATTTAGCCGACCTTTTCTCTCTACAAGGGTCAACTGCCTATATTCACTCACTGATCAACCACCTCTGCGACCTTATTTAATGGTCACATGGTTTCATGTATACCTGGTATGGTGGTAGGTGTATTTATTTTTGTTTATAAGCATAAATTATCTTAATGTGCAAGCTTCCTATTTTCTTCATTGATTCATCTTATCTCCACTACAATCAATTGTTCCATCGGTCCCTCTACCTCATCAATTTCCTTTGGTGTATCATGGATAGTACTATCAAGTTTGTTCCCTCTCAGTCAATGGTTTGGTGTTTCTATTAAATCAAAACATAATTACATGCCTCATAACATTAACATATGAAGTTTGTGAATAATTACAATATTGGGGGGAAATAAGGTGTTACATTCCCCTCCCCCTTGAAGAAACATCGTCCTCAGTGTTTAAAATTCCATGTATATACAATTATACATTAAAAAAAATGAGTATTTCTATCTCATGGAATCTTCCAGCTCCCATGTAGCTTCATCTTCTTCAAAGTGCTTCTATTGCACCTTTATCTGCATGATGGCTTAGTTTCGGAGCATTGTTTCTTTCATGTCTATTATGCATTGAGGTTTTGGTTGGAATTCTCCCTCTAGTTCCACTTGTATTATATTCCAATCAATAACATGATTAGAATCATGTACATATTTCTTTAACAAAGACACATTGAATACATTATGTGCTCTAATAGTAGGTGGTAAATCAAGTATGTATATTATTGATCCTATTATTTTTAGGATTTCAAATGGTCCACAATATCAGGGAGCTAATTTAGCACACATCCCCATTTTCATAGAGATTCTCTTGGGTTTCACCAGGAGATACACATGGTATCCTACATTAGTTCTCTGGGGGTTCTCTTATTATTAGCATAGCTCTTATGTCTTTCCTGGGAAATCTTCAAGTTCTTCCTTATATTAAATATAGTGTGTTTTTTTTCCTTCAATAATTGAGGTCCAAGTGTGCTTTTATCCACAATACTATCCCAACTAATCAGGATTCTGCACTTTCTTCCATAGAGAGCCTTGATTGGGCTCATCTTCAATGATTCTTGATAACCATTGTTGTACATGAATTCTACCAAAGGTTGATATTATTCCCATTGCTTGGGTCGATGCATAACATGCATTCACAACATATCTTCTGACACTATGTTCACTCTTTTGTTTTGACCATCTGTTTGAGGATGGTAGGTCATGCTAAATGCCAACTATGTTTTTAAACATGCAAACAATATTTTTCAGAAATTTGAGGTGAACTTAGCATCTTTTTCTGAGATGATGGTTTTAGGAAAACCATGCAATATGAATATTTATTTCATAAAAACATCGGAAATGTCTGTGGATTTATAAGTAGATTTTATGGGAATAAAGTGAGCTTCCTTTATTAACTTATCCACTACAACCATGATTGCATCATGATGTTTGACTATCTTTGGTAAACCTGTGATAAAATCCATGGAAATCACTTCTCACTTCTATTCCAGTATATGTACATGCTACAATAGTCCATCAGGGTGTCGATGCTCGAATTTTACCTATTAGCACTCCAAGCACTTCGCAATGTAATGAGAAATTTCTTGCTTCATCCAAGGCCAATAATACAATTGTTCAATTGTTTTTATCATTTTCTGGTAACCAAGGTGACCTAGATATGGTCTCCTATGGAATTTTTCCATAATCAAGCACCTCAAATCCATTGAATTAGGCACCTACATAATGTTATTGTACAATAGAAAATTATCATCCCTTAGTTGATATCCTTCATATATATTTTCCCTGGGTTCTTGCTGCAACTTTTCCTTCACTTGATTCAAGAAGTCATCTTCTTGCGAAAGGGCCTTAATCCTCTATTGAATATTAGACTCTCCTACACTTTCTTCTACTAAGTGTATTGTCTTGATGCTTCAGGTGAGTGCATCTTCTACTTTGTTCTCTTTTCCTTTTATGTGTTTCATTTTGAAATCAATCTCACTGATCAATGTCATTCACCTAGTCTGTCTAGAATTCAACCTCGGATGGTCAAATAAATACCTCATACCACAATGGTCATTCATGAGGATAAATCTCCTCCCAAGCAGTTAATGTCTCCACATCTGTAGTGCATGTACAATTGTTGCAAGTTCTAGATCGTGGGTAACATATTTTTCCGTATGTTCATTCAGCTTACATGATTCATAACAAACCAATTTTCCATCTTGCATGAGAACTTCATCGGGTCCTTCTTTGCAAACATTTGTGCAAACCAGGAAGTCTTTTTCTAGGTCTGCAATCTTTAAAACATGGGAATTAGTCAATAGCTTATTTAGTTGTTGGAAGCTATATTCAAATTCTGGTGACCACACAAAATTATTCCCTTTTCTTTGTAAGGAATTAATAGGATTTTTTATCTTGGAGAATCCTTTGATGAATCTTCTATAATATCTATCAAATCCCATGAAGGATCTCACTTTTCTCATGTTTCTAGGGGTAGTCTAATCCATCATTTCCTTGATCTTTGTTGGCTATACTACCACTCCTTCCACTGAAATTACATGGCCTATATACTGGATTTCATTTTTAAAGAAATCACACTTGTTGAAATTATCATACATTTGATGTTCTATTAACACTTGTAACACCATCGTGAGGTGTTCTTCATGCTCCTCTTAGTTCTTGGAATACGCCAAAATTTCATCCACAAATACTAAGACAAACTTGTCTAAATACTTGTTGAGCACGCTATTCATCAAACATGTGAATGTAACTGGTGAATTTGTAAGCCCAAATGGCACCACAACAAACTCATAGTGCCCATACCTTGTCCTAAAGGTTCTCTTGTAGTTGTCCTCATCTTCAATCCTAACTTGGTCATATCTCAACCTCAAAACTATCTTTGAGAAAATTGTAGCCCCTCTAAGTTGATCAAATAGATTGTCTATTCTAGGCAAAGGCTATTTGTCCTTTATGATCATCTTGTTCAACTACCTATAATAAATACATAGTCTCAAGGTACCATATTTATTCTTTATGAATAGTTTGGTGCTCCCCATGAAGACACACTCAGCCTAATGTAACCCTTGTCCAACATCTCTTTCAACTACATTTTTAGTTCCACCAACTCTAGTGTACTCATATTATACATCAATCTCGATGTTGGCACTAGTCCAGGCACAAGATCAATTGAAAAATCAAGATCTCTTTTTGGAGGTAATCCAAGCACCTCCTCAGGAAAAAAATCTCTAAACTCCCATAGTATCGAGTGATATTCAGCCTTAATATCCTTGCTTTCTGTTGAGTTTAACACTTGTATATAATACAAGGCACACCCCTTTCTGCTAAACTTATTAAGTTGCAACATTGATATTTTACTCACGGATACTGGCTTCTAAATGCCTTGCAAAATTCTTGTATTGTCTTTCTCATCTTCACATTCTAAAGTTTTCTCATAACAATTTATTTTTTCCAACCAATCCATGCCCAAAAGCACATTATAAGAACCAAGGGGTAGGATATTTAGAAATGCTTGGTTTTGAAATCCAGCCATCCCAATTGGACAAGCTTCAACTACCTCTACCACCTTTCTCTTTGTTCCAGTGGCTAATTGAACTACCCATGCTTTGGTGTGTTTATTTATCTGTAAATAACATTCCTCAACCACTTGAGGTGAAATATAACTAATATTATATCATGGGTCAAATAAAATAGATATTGGTCGTTTAGTAATAATACCTTCCAATTCCACCATAGAGCCTTGGTGGTCTACTTGTTGATTTTCTACTACTGCATAGATTATTGGCACACTTCTGGCTACTTCATTGACTTTAGCTACCTCTTGTATGGTATACACTCTTCAATTGTCATGTTGTTGGTGGTGAAAATCCCTCAACAAGTGTGGTTGTCCACATCCCCAGCATTGCAAAGGTCCTTTCTTGGGATCCTTTTTTCTTTCCCTTGCATCCTTAGTTGGCTTATTCCTACTTTGAGACAAAAAATTGTGTTGATGCACACTCTTGCTTGGTTGACCCAATTGTGCATATTTCATGGAATTCTTGCAAGGAAGACTTGAATTCCTTCTTATGGAATCCACTCATGTCCTTCCTTTTTCCAATCTTTGGAAGACTCATTCTTGCACTTAGACTCGTCATAACAACATTTTCCCTTTCAAATGGTGTCCTCCAACATCTTGGGTTCATAAAAATCAATTTGATCTTGGTAGGACTATGTTAATCCACTAACAAAATGTTGGATTCTCTCCTTCTCATCCTTAAGGTAGGGAACATAACTCAGTAGCTCCATAAATATTTTTTCATACACATCCAAGGTAATTTGTCCCAACTTAAGTTCATGCAATTCCTTTATCTTGTCATCATAATACTTTTCAGATAGGAAAGATTTACAAAACAAATTCTCAAGTTGTTTCCAGGTTCATTTTCTTCCCTTTATTCTCTTGATTTCCTTGAGTTCTTCCCACCAATTCGAAGCCCCTCCATTTAGGTTAAATATCTCAATCCTTGCCTTGGTATTGTCATAACAATTATGTACTCGAAAGTACTTTTTCAAACCAAATAGCCATGATTTTGATTCTTCTCCTTTCTTTATATCCCCATAAAAGGTAGGTGGCTTAGCCTTCTTGAATTATTTAGTCTGAAAACTCTAAGAATTATTTCTCTTTCTCTTCTTAGAAATGTTGGATTTCATGCCACTACTGGGATGTCCTGCTAAAATATTCTTACGGCTAGAAGACTTTGTGTAAATGCCTCCACTTGATTCTCCTTTCTTGGCACCCCAATGTTGTCTTCTGGAGGAACTCCTTCCCACATTTTTGTGATCCAATCCATTCTTTTGAGCATCCAAAGGGGTTTTCAATCTCTCCAACTATTGTAATTTTGCATTGCTAGGGCCTTGTTGTAGATTTTTTTTAATTTCAGATAGGATCTACAGTAGAACTGCATTCAACTCTGCATGTTCGGCATGGGTTCTCATAAGCCTCTCACTATCTACCTACAGGATTCTCACAGTGGCCATAAAATATGGAGGGGTTTCTTTGTCCTTTGGCCATCAACCTCTTTGTCTTTGAGGTGCGAGGTGTCATCCATACTGTGTTGCACCATTCATCTTTGTAAATTTTCAATTTGTCCTACGTGTTGAAACAAAAATCATTATTAGCATTTCTATGTCAATACATTTTTTACAACATGCATTTTAGACAAAATAAATCCTTTTAAACAATCTTAAGCGGTCTTGGTGACCCATTCAAGCCTAGAGTTTGAACTCTACTCTGATACCACTATGTAACACACCTAACCCCTAGGTGCCCCTTTTAAGGGATGGGCATTAGAATTTTTTATTTTCTCGACTATCTCAAAATTTCTCTTTCACAACTCTAACATCCTCTGCTCGTCAATATCTTTCCAACTACTATAATTTAACTCAAAAATGAGCTCTGGATCGAAATTTATGGCCCTCCAAATCTCTTGGGTTTTCATGGCCAACATCTATCTCACTGCCATGTGGAAACAACATGGCATTGATGTGGAACCTTCCTAACTTTCCATGGTGGAACTTCAGTCCACATAAACCTATAGTCATCAACATTCGGGCCTTCTCCCAGTTCACTCAACTTTTACCTCTGATAGATATAGTATCGAAGAATATTCCCTTTTGATACCATCCATTTAGCATTCGAAATGTTAGAGAAGTTGCACTGTTCTAAAATTAGGGTATCGAGGAATATTCCATATTCTCGATGGACAAAATTGATGCTCTTATGATCTCCCTGACCAATGGTTGAGATTTTTTCAAGGGTCTAAGGTTCTCTTGTCCAATTGAACCACACTCAACTTGTCAACCAATTAATGATTGACATGTGTCATCCAAAGAACACTCTGGTTTCCTTGTTGGAATGCCATGTCATTCATGACTTCAACACTTTGTCTCTTAAGTTAAATGGGACTTACAATCGATCGATGTCTACCATCGCATCTCACCCATTCACAAATTGATCTAAAAATGAAAAATGTTTGTGTATACAAATTTTGCAAGTGGAATATGTATGTGTCTTAGGCAATTGGATCAAGTTGCAAGCACATAAACTTAATGAGTTTTTTTTTTTTACTTAAAATGAATAGCATAAACAGCCATCAAAAGTAAGCACATAACACAGAAAAATGATAAAGGATTTCACCTCTCTCTTGGGCTACATCTCCTGGTCCAGCTTCCAATGGATCATTTTCAGTATATTCTCAAAGTGTCAAAATAAGTTATTTACAATGCTCATAATTCAAAATAAATGGCTTCAATGGATCTAGAATGTCCAAAAACCCCTCTTTGGGCTCTTCCTGCACTTGGTTTGGTTAAAAATTGAGAAAAATACACTTCCTGGAAGTTTTTCCAAATAACTTGTTGTCCATGCTCGCTAAAATGCCCTTATGTGTGAATGAACCTAGCCCTATTTGTTTCTCGTTTCAAACCTAGCATTCACACCATTTCCAAAGTTCAGGTATATTTATCACATGGTTAGATTGATTAGCACCTTAATGGGTGGAGCACTTGGCCGCATGGGCCATTTGGCCAGGGTCCGGCCTAACTCCCCACACCCATCAGCCTATCTGTTGGAAACCCTGTGCTTATGGTCATGTGGAGGTGTATAGTTTCATGATCGAGGGATGGGGATAAGCCCTGGCCCTTTTTTTCCCAGAATAGACCACTATTTAACTTTAAATAGGAGTTTTAAACTATAGGGGTTAAGCACTAACGTAGACGGGTTGGTAGCCTAGCCTTTGCAAAGGCTTTTCCCACACCCGGAGGTTGCGGGTTCGACCCCGACAGAGCCTGTTAGTAATGGGAAACAAAATGCAAAGGAACATTTATTAAACCATGTCTTTCATGCAGCACTGCTAGTTTTCATGATTTCCTTGTTTATTTTCATTAAAAAATTGTTGGAAAAATTTTGGTTTTCAATCCTTTGATTAATTCTTGTTTTAGCCAAAACAAAATATTGGCCCAAGGGACAAACTCCAAACCTTATAAATTTTCAAACACTTGCAATCAACACAACATGGGTTAGCATCAACCACAACACACAACACAATTCAAAGCCTGGCGCCCAAGCACCAAACCACATGGGAGCCCTCAAGCCTAAGTCATGCACTACACGTCGATGTAGGTTTGAGACAAAAGGAAATATAAAGAACTATTTTATTTGTCTCTTTGTGCATGTGGGATATTTCCCACTGAATAAATAAACAAAAACACATAGAACATCCCGGCCCGAGTCCATTTTTCAAGCATTGAGCAAATAGGAAATGCCCAAGTGTAAGATGCATCATGCCACAGAGGGTGTCTGGTAAATATTATTATCAGATGAAAATCTAAATGTAGTAGCTTGAGTTCACATAAATTTTCAAGTATTCAAATGAAAAATGTATGATATCGAATCAAGGTAGCCAGTTGTGCAATTTGCAGGTGGGAATGGTTCGGATTGAGAGCCAAGTTATCTACAAAATCCTTACTGTGCGCCAACAAGGTTGTGAGTGTCATCATCAGGCTACTTTTTCTGGTTCTACCATATACCAAGTCATATCACTCAGGTTCCTTAAGAAGAAGCATTAGAGGCCATGAGGAGGCATAGTATCCAAGTGCATACGAAGACAAGCATCAACTAGCCTGAATCATAGTTCAATTAAAGGTTTTAAGTGCCCATGGAGATTTCCTGAATGGATAGAATTGAACTCCCAATTTCATGGAGAATATAGAGTGAAGGTTCAAGTGTTGTGGTTATTAAAAACATGAGAACACAGTGCAAAGGGTTTCCATTACCCAGTGCTCAAGCTCAGAGTCCAAATCATAAGATGGACCACTCTAATGGTTACAATTCTCAAACAAAGTTGAATGAATAAAAATTTGAAGGCATGGATGCAATCAATGGCTATGGAGATGATGAAATAAATGATTGTGCCCATACTTTCATAAGTTTTATATGTGGTGATGAGGCTCTGATAATTTCTCCTTATGAACCATGTTATGTCACTAAAGACTTCACTCCTGCAACAGGATGGATTACCTAAAAAAGGTGGTGTCGTCTTAGCAGATTACCGAAAAAGGATCCAATATGGTAGTCATCAATCTAGGTTTTGTGAATGTTAAAATTGGTCTAACATCATGGAAAACCCCCATGGTAATTCCCCATTTCATAGCATATTGTATGAGAGGGCCAATGGATGAGAAAGCACAAATTTCCAAGCGGAATCGTGAGCAGATTTTTACATCTTCTGTATCATCTGCTCAATAATCGGAGCACGAAGAAGACTATCATATGATTGTTTCACACTTGAAGCTACAACCTGCAAATCATGAGAGGGGGAGGCCCGAGAGGTTGAGGTCTAAGAAGGAATTTGATGAAATAACCATCCAATGGGTGTTACTGTAAGCCTGAAGGCATCTTTCTGTGATCGCTTCTGACATTGAAGATCTATGACAATTGTTTTATCGGAGTGTGATTTCCCTTGTTTTTCACTCTGTTTTTCATCTTGCTTGAATGAATTGTAGACATTGAGAATCAATGGTTTCCCATGGATAATAGATTCTCGGCGGTAAATATTTTTCTATGACTGTCTACTATTTGTGTGTTTTTTCTCAAGTATTGTTTCATCCATTTGACAAAGAGAATCTTGGTTTGATGGGTATTCTACTTTTTGTGTATTCCCTATTCTTCTACCCATTTTCATATAAACTTCTTATCTGATATGAAATTTGATTTCCTACGATCAACAGGGTGTTTACTTGAATCCATGCCCAATGGTGTTTACATTGATCTGGATTTATCTTGTTACTCTTATTATTTCTCTTTCAATCTACCTGATCCACCTTCTTTCAAAACCCAAAACACATCCTTATTTATAAAATTATTGCAATAACTAAGATGTGCTAGGCTTGACCCTATAGCAATCTAGGGGAAAATTCTAGCACTAAAATATTTTGGTGTCGTTGTTGGGGACGAAGGAACGAAGGCATCTTCCCTGGAAAGAACGACAACGATCAAATCTGCTTCTTGATGGTGAACAAGAAGAGGGCACACAATTGAATGCAAATTTTTCACCGTGGCGACTCCACTGTTCAATGATTCATAAATGACTCCACTGGGGAAGATCCTGAATGGCATCAAATGAGCGAATGAAATCCATTGTGGCTTTGAGGTTCGTTCCTCTGAATTTTATTGATATTATCGACTTTCCTAATGTTGTTCCTACTATGGATATTTGGGGAGACTTCCTTCCAAATTTCAAAGAAAACAAGGAAGATAATCCTTCATATCACCTCGTCAAGTTTCATGAATACATAGATCAGCTAGATCTACATCATGTGGATGTTCGTATGAAGATGTTTATGTATTCATTGGAGGGAAATGCACGACAATGGTATCATTCCTTGTCTTCGTCAAGCATATCTTCATTGAGAAAATTACATACAATATTCATCAAGCATTGTAAAAGGTATTATTCTCTTGACACATTTCTTGAAGAATTTTGTGAAAGGTTTAAAACTAATAGTCATCAGAAAGTAGAGAGTTCCTCATTTGATGAGATCTGTGAAGATCTTGTTGAAAGAGAAATTGAGGAAGAGTTTATACTTGAAGAAAACATTTCAAATTTTTTTGTTCAAGAGAGGTTTGAAATGTGTGATAGTCTCATGAAAAAGGAATTTGATCATGAAGTAATAGGAGATATTTTTCAAAATCAAGAGGTTGTTTGTTATTCTTTGCAAGACTCAAAGGATTTTGGCTCACCTATTTTTGATGATTATTTAAATGAAGAAGAGCAGTTCCCTATATCAAATTTTATTGATTTGAGTAGAAGCCAGCCCATATATGACAGCTATGCATCAGAAGTTGAGGAAGGTAATGAAATCAACCAGAAACCATGTTTAGTTTTGCATACAGCTGAAAGTGGCAGCTATCATAAGGAAGAGGATATGTAGAGACCTTTTGATCTTCTGTTGAAACATCAGGAAAATGTATTTTTGTATAGTTTTCATGATCCTTTTTTTGATTATATGGAGTATTTGAACACTTCAAATGACAAATTATTTTTGTTTAGAAAGGGTTGGCTTTGCTTCCCTTTTCAATTTCACTATGAGATGTTATCGATCTCTTTATTTGTTAGAACGAGATCAAGAGTTTCACCAATTAGTCAAATACTTGTATGGATTCATTGGAAGCATCCCTTTACTTGATTTGGTAGTAGTACAGTTGGTTAGAAGTAGGATAGATGGAATAAGCTCATGTTTTGAGCATATAGATTGTTAGTTTTCAGCTTGTTTCAGTTTGTAGTACTAAGACCCCACTAGCCCATGGATTAGGCACAACACAAGATGATGGATGTTTGCATTGCAGAAAGTATCCAATGTTGGGCAGATTGGTTTGTAGTTGCAGGATGCAGGTTTAAGGTAGATCAATGAGGAAGACACAATGGTCTGCATGTTCTTGGCAGCTCGCTAGGAGTATGCCATCCCTAGAAGGAGATAATGTTAGTACCAGGAAAAAAAATGCAAAGGAATGCTTCTTAAGCCATGTCTTTCATGCATCACTTCTAGCTTTCATGATTTTCTCATTTATTTTCATTAAAACAATGTTGGAAAAAAATTGGCTTTTGGTCCTTTTCTTAATGCTTATTTTAGCTAAAACAAAATATTGTCCCAAGGGCCAATCTCCAAACCTTCTAAATTGTCGAACACCTACAATCAACACAACACAGGTTAGCATCATTCACAACACACAACACAATTCAAAGCCTAGCACCAAACCACAAGGGATCCCTCAAGCCTAAGTCATGCACTACACATCGATACAGGTTCGAGACAAAAGGAAATATAAAGCAATATTTTATTTGTCTCTTTGTGCATGTGGGATATTGCCCACTAAATAAATAAATAAATAACACACATAATGCCCTAGCCCAAGTCCATTTGTCAAGAATTAAGAAAATATGAAATGCCCAGGTGTAAGATGCATCGTGCCACAGAGGGTGGCTGGTCAGTATTATTATCATATGAAAATCCAAATGCAGCAGCTCGATTTCACATAAATTTTCAAGGATTCAAATGTCAAATGTATGATATCGAATCAAGGTATCCAGTTGTGCAATTTGCAGGTGGGAAGGGTTCGGATTGAGAGCCAAGTTATCTACAACATCCTTACAGTGAGCCAACAGGGTTGTGACCATCATCATCAGGCTACTTTTTTTGGTTCTACCATATACCAAGTCATAGCACTCAGGTGCATTAAGAAGCAGCATGAACGAATTATAGACATTGAGAATCAATGGTTTCCCATGGATAATAGATTCTGGAGTGGTAAAGATTTTTCTGTGACTGTCTATTATTTGTGTGTTTTGCTTCAAGTATCATTTCATACATTTGACAAAGAGAATATTGGTTTGATGGGTATTCTACTTTTTTTTTTTATTCCCTATTCTTCTACCCATTTTCATATAAACTTCTTATCTGATATGAAATTTGATTGCCTTCGATCAACAAGGTGTTTACTTGAATCCATGCCCAATGGTGTTTTATTTCACTGCATTTAGCTTATTTCTCTTATTCTTTCTCTTTCAATTTACCAGATCCACCTTCTTTCAAAACCCAAACACGTCCTTATTTATAAAATCATTGCAATAATTAAGATGTGAAAGGGTTGTCCCTATAGCAGTCTAAGGGAAACTTCTATCACTAATAGAGCCCATACCAAATTTTACATTACCACAAGGGGGTGCCACGTGGTGTCCCCTAGATGGGCTACATGGAAACCTTTCATTCACCCAGCAAACGGACACATGT
The DNA here is from genome assembly GCA_009831015.1 of Picea engelmannii. Taxonomy (NCBI): domain Eukaryota; kingdom Viridiplantae; phylum Streptophyta; class Pinopsida; order Pinales; family Pinaceae; genus Picea; species Picea engelmannii. The sequence goes on from ML782040.1 coordinate 433,279, forward strand.
TGACCACTGGTTGGTCTTACCCCTGCACAGTTAGCCTACCATGTCACCACCTCCCATGTCAGCTACCAAGTCACCTTGCCACATCAACTGTACAACTTTATGGACTATACGATCAGCTGCCACATGGCCTGTATGGACTATACAGTCAGCATTTTGCCTGTTTGGGAAAATGAACAGAATGTGATATATCTCTCATATGAACTTTCTTTGATCTTTTTCAAGTTGATTTGGAATCATCAGGATGAGATCTACGCAATGAATCTGTTTTCGAGCAATTTCGAGCACTTTGATTTTTGTGCATTTTTTTTATCCCCTGGATCACTCCTCCCCATTGGGAATCTTTTGGACCTCCAAAATACTACTTTTAGTCAATCTAAAGATGAGGGTAAAGTTACCTCACATTTCCAACCTCAATCCATTTAGCTTTTCTTAGATTTGTGCCTTTAAGAACAACATGAAGGTAATCCACATTCCCTCATTTTGGAGTTCTTATTTTTCTGTCAAGGATTGTATCATCATGCAATTATGAAAGATATTATGGTGAGAAATCATCTATGGAAGAAATATGAACATTCTCTCCTTTATCATCAATCAAAGGAGGCTCATACAATCTCAAATTCTCAACATTAACAACTGCATACATTTGCATATGAGGCAAATCCAAATGGAAGGCATTGTTACCAATCTTTTCAAGAATCTTGAAAGGTCTATATCTAATTGGTTTCAGTTTTTTACCTTCTCCGTTAAGCCTCTCCTTGCTAATGTAAAGCCAAAATTCATCTCCAACTTGGAAATTGTGATCAACATGATGCTTGTCATGTCTTGTCTTGTACTTGGCTTGGCTCTTTTCCAACTGTTCATGTACCATTTGATGCGCCAACTAAATTTGTTCAATGAAATTATTTGCTCTATCAATTTCATAATGACAATCAATAGAAATATCCTTCCCAAAGATAAAATCTAAAGGAGATTTTGGAAAATAACCAAAGCATGCCTCAAATGGAGATGTTTGAGTTGAAGAATGCTTATCCGAGTTATAAGCATGTTGAATGTAGTGTAAGTGTTCATCCCAAAGCTTAGGATGTTTGTTGCAATAACCATGAAGAAGATGTACTACTGGTGTATTCACCAATTATATTTGACCATCATTTTGTGGATAAAATGTTATGCTCTTTTTCAACTTGGTGTCCATGAGTTCACATAAGCTTGACCAAAAGTTCACAATAAATCAAGAATCTCAATCAGGAATAATGGATTTGGGCAACCCAAAATGTACCCAAACATGATGAAAGAACATTTGTGTCATTTGTTCAGTTGTATTCTTCTTTTTACAAGGCATCAAAATACACATTTTTCTGAAATGGTCAACCACAACATAAATATAATCATGATTCTTTTTAGACATAGGTAATCCTCCTACAAAGTCCATGGAAATGCTTTCCAAAGGATGAGAAGGAACCATAAGTGGAGTATAGAAACCCAGATTTATATTGCTAGGATTACTCGTAGCACATAAATAACATCCTCTTACATATCTTGAAACACTTTCATTCATTTTAGGCCAATAGCAATACCTTTGCAAATTAACCATCATTTTTCCTACACCAAAGCTTCCAGCAATAAGAGAATAATATGATTCCCTTATGGTGTTGACTCTTTCACCCTATGGAATACATATCTTTCCAATATGACACAAAATCTTACCATGCACATGGTAATCCAATTCCTCAACTTGGTTATATTGACACAAAGTTTCATAAACCTCTTAAAAATCAGCATCTAAAGCATATTGTTCAACATATCTCTCATGCATGGTAGAATTTTGCTTAAGAATAACTGAAGCACTAACAATAGGCCTAGAACATCAACTTTGTTATAAATGCCTTTCTTATACCTGATAATAAAGTGGAATTGTTGTAGGAAACCCATCCATATGAAGTGCCTTGCTTGTTGTAGCTTTGTTTGTGATTCTAAGTATTGCAATAGTTGATGATCTGTGTGAATAATAGTTTATTTTCCCAACAAATAATGTTTCCATTTTTTCACACTTTGCACCAATGCAAACAACTCCTTATCATATGTAGGATAATTAATCATGGCACCATTAGAAGTTTCAGAATGAAAACAAATGGGCTTACCATGTTGCAACAAGAATGCTCCCATGCCATAGTTACTTTCATATGTTTGTATCTCAAATGGTTCTCTCAAATTAGGAAGTGCAAGAGTTGGAGTTGAACTAATCTTATCCTTCAATGCATCAAAATATTTTTGTTACTTGCCTCCTCATTGGAAAAATTGATTGATGCTTGTCATTGCATGTAATGGAGCTACAATTGAAGAGAAGTTAGCAATAAACTCTCTCCAATATTGGGTTCCTCCCAAAAATCTTCTTACCTCTGTTACATTTTTGGGTTTGGGCCAATCCAAAATAAATTTGACCTTTGAAGGATCTATTTTCATTTCTCCCCCTCCAACAATATGTCCCAATTAAACAAGTGAGGTATTTCCAAACTCACATTCAGACATCTTTAAAAACAATTTTTCTTTCTTCAATACATCTAAAAATTGATTTACATGCCTAACATTCTCTTCACGAGATTTTCTAAATACCAAAATTTCATCCAAGTAGAAATTTACACAATCATCAATAAAAGGCCTTAAAACATCATTCATAACTCTCATGAATGTAGCAGGAGCATTACAAATCCCAAATGGCATAACCATCCATTCAAACAAATCTTTCTTTGTTTTGAAAGTTGTCTTCCATGTGTCTCCTTTAGCAATCCTAATTTGATGATATCCACTTATCAAATCCAACTTAGTAAAATACTTAGCATCTTTCAATTGACCAAGCAAATATTCAATTCTAGGAAGAGGATAACAATTATTTATCGTAATCTTTTTCAAGGCTCTAAAATCTACACACATGCACCATGTACCCTCTTTCTTTGGTACCAAAACAATTGGTGACCCGCATGGTGATGTTATTGGAATGATAACCCCTTTGTAAAGCAACTCTTTGATTTCTTTTTTAATTGCAGCATTCTCCATGACTGACATCATGTACAGACCAATGTTTGGAAGAGTACAATATTGTTACAATTAAATCTCATGTTGGATACCTCTTTTAGTAGGCAGTCCTTTTGGTTCTTGAAACATATCATCATATTGGTTAACAACCTCATATAAATCATATTTTAACTTTGCATCACAACCTTGGAAATCTTATTTTTCAACATTGTCTTTGGGTTTGATATCAAGAGTACAAAGTTCTTACTATCATTGACTAATCTCCTCATTTGGCCATCATTTACAAGTGACAAATTCAACTTTTTTGTATGTTCTTTAACATTGTACTCAACTCCATTTTTAAACAAACGATATTTTTTTCTCATGACAATGAAATATGTCTCCCCTATCATATAAATATGGGCTTCCCAACACAATACCACAAATATCCAATGAAATAACACAAATCTCTACCTCATCTATAAAGTTTGCAGTGATGGAAAATCTAAGTTTACATATTCTAGTCACATGCAATTTTCCATTGCACATATCTAACCTAGAGGATATGTTTTAGGATGAGGATTAGTTTCCAAATGCAATTTCTTGACAATGGTCTTCAGAAATGAGGTTTGCTTGAGATCCGGTATCAAATAGAGTATCTATCTTGGTATGCTTTGAAATAACCCATATGTGGAAAATATTTATTCTTCCTTTTTCATGTTGAGTTTCGTTGAGGCTACTACTTGAAGAACTAGTACCAGCAATAGAGTCCTTAACTTGAAAACTCATGGATGTGATTTTTGTTTAATATCTCGAATTAGATCCCAAATCATGTTGTGTAGTTGCAGCAATCTTTGATTTAGTTTTTTCGTTGAACTTTTTGGGTCTCATTTCAGGATGAAGTTTCCAAAAATGGTCTTCATCATGGCCATCTTTTGAACAATGTTTACATGAGATTTTTTCTCCTTATTTCTTGACTGAAGCATTCTTCTTTCCATATCCTTTAAATTTCCTCTTTCCCTTGTCTCTATTAAAAAATGGCTTCGCGTTGCCCTCTTGAGCAGCATTCTTCCCTCTTATTTCCAAATGAGTTGCATGTACACAAACTTCATCTAGATTTGTAGGGTTAAATATGAGAATTGTGTGTCTCGAATAGCTATGAAATCTTCCAATGTATTTGAGTAAAGTTTCTTGAGAAGATAAATCTATACCCAAAATCAAATCTCTTCTTCTAAATTCTTGAGTGTAGCTTCACACACTTTTCCCCTTAGCTTGTCTAAAAAATTTCCAATCCATGATAGATTTTTGCATGTATGTTAATGGATAAAATTTATTTTTAATTGCAACAATAAAATAATTCCAAGAGGATAAAACTTTACCATGTTTCTTCATGTCCTCTTGAGTTTTGGCTTCCCACCAAATGACTGTTGCAATTTCCAATATAAGAGAAACTAGTTGAATCTTAGTTTCATCATATTTGATTCTTTGTATATTACAATACACTTCAATTTGATGAATACATTTATCCAATTTATCATCATTTACCTCTCCATTGTACATATGCAATTCAAACTTAATATTAATCTTAAGCAAAGGAGTCTGTGGAGGAATTTTACCATGTTATTTTTTGAGAATTTGGACGTGGTTGTGAAATGGTAGAAGAAGTGGAAGATGGAGGTGAAGGAGGTGGAGTATCACCATTCCCTCCATTTCCTTTTGGAGTTTTATCACCACTATCTTCATTAGATTTTGGAGGATTTGAGCTTTCACCTTGCAACCTTGCATTCCTTTCCTCAAATAAAACTGTTACCATTTATATCATACCATAAAAGGATTTTCTGAAAGTTTCATCTTTTGAAGTAGGGATTTTATGACTATCCTCATGATCCATACTTGGTGAATGCCTCCTTGAAGATTGAGGTGAATGTATGGTTATCCTTCTTGAAATTTGATAACTTGGCTCTATGAGTTGACCTTCTCCTCTTGTGAGCTTCAGCCTTGTAAGGATTAGAAAAAAAAACACTTGCAAACAATCAAACCTTCAAAAACCTTTTCTATGATACCAACTTTATCTAAAAATGATAAAGGTTTTTGTATACAATTTTTGCAAGTGGAATATGTATGTGTCTTTGGAAATTGGATCAAGTTGAAAGCACATAAACTTAATGTTTTTTTTTACTTAAAATGAACATCATAAACATGCATAAACAACCATCAAAAGTAAGAACATAACACAGAAAAATGATAAAGGAGTTCACCCCTCTCTTGAGCTACATCTCCTAGTCCATCTTCCAATGGATCATCTTCATTATATGGTCAAAGTGTAAAAATCAGTGCTTTACAATGCTCAGAATGAAAAATAGATGGATTCAATGGCTCTAGAATGTCCAAAAACCCCTAGTTGGGCTCTTCCTACACCTGGTTTGGCCACAAATTGAGAAAAATACACTTCTTGGTTGTTTTTCCCAATAACGTGTTGTCCCTGCTCGCCAAAACGCCCATATGTGTGAATGAACTTGGCTCTGTGTGTTTCCAATTTCAAAATCCAGCACGCGCACGATTTCTAAAATTCGATTGGATTTGTCACATGGTTAAATTGATTAAAACCTTAATGGTCGGAGCACTTGGCCGCATGGGCCATGTGGTGAGGGTTTGTCCTAACTCCCCTCACCCGTCAGACTATCCATTGGAAACCCCATGCTTATGGTCATGTGGAGGTGTAGAGTTTTGTGTCCAAGGGTTGGGGCTAAGCCCCGACCCTTTTTCCGCTTAGAATAGACCATTGTTTAACTTTAAATAGGAGTTTTAAACTATAGGGGTTAAGTACTAATGTAAGAGGGTTGGTAGCCCGGCCTTTGCAAAGAATTTTCCCATGCTTGGAGGTCGGTGGTTTGAATTTAAACTCCTCAGAAGACCCAGTGGTAGATTTGTTGAAATTTCACTCATAACCTCAATTGAATGGCTGATGTGACATGGTAATATCATCTCTATTTAAATCTCTAGAACCGTTGTGAACAAATTCATTCTACGTGTAAGTGAATTATAGAGCATTTGAAGGAGCAGAGCGAGAAACCCGAGACTATACCGACCCTTTTGATTATCAAAACCATGCTTAACAAGATTAAGAGGTATGCATCTAAGTTTGTCAATTTGTTGGTTATAATTTATATATGTTCATTTGGTTTCTTACACAGTCTCTAAACTCTGCTCCAGTTGCAAGAAGAATGTCACTGAGAAATCCAACCACCAGACACTCGCCAAGAGTACCAAAGTTGAAAGAACCAGAGATAGGCGAAGGTTCCTCTTCGGGGACCACAAGGCAGTTGGGGTACGCTCCTAGAGCAAAGCTTTTCATCAAAACCTCGACAAAGAAATATTTTGCTCAGCCTTCGGTGATACTAAAGCAAGCACTGGGTCCAAAATAATGCTCCCATAGTTGGGGGATCTCTTTAACAAGATCAACCGAGAATAATATCCAGAATATATCCCACACACTGATTCGGACGTAAGGACACTTGACGAACAGGCATTCTTGAACATCCAATGGTCGTATTTACACATGGTGGCAAGTAGAACCTCAGTTTTCCCTTGCATAGAGGTTATGAAATGGCTCATCTACCACATGAATGGGTATAAATTCTTGATCAACGATGAGAATGGTGGATGTATCAGGTTTTTCCTCCCAACAGAAGTCCAAAAGTACTATAAGCTCAAGGACCCAGAGGAGCAGCTCAACACAGACTTCGTGTTAAATTTATATGAGTTCCATGACACCAGACGGTTGATGGAATCATGGTGGAAGGAGGAAAAGAAGTTCACTAACCTGAGCAATATTGCTCAAGCCAAACAAGCTAAACAAGAAGGGTTGAGCCAACTTGAATTCAGGTTCCCAACAGGTCAATTCCGCAAGCACGACCCTAAAGGCTTGGTCCTCCAACATGCTTCGCAAGTATCATCCTGATGGTCATATGCTCATGATAAGTTTGAGGATGAAGTCTTCACAGAGAACGCCGAGGACTAGGACAAGGTGGTGTAGAGGATGGCCAACCCAAACATGACCAGGTTCAAGGCGATGAGCATGGATGAACAAATGGAAACAATAGAGAAGTCGACTCAAGAGGCCCTCAGATCCAGGGAAGAAATTAGAGTGGTAGAGACAATAGAGGCATAGATAAGGGGATTGTTCTTGACACCAGAGGCACAAAAAAGGGGATTTCTCTTTATGGAAGAGGCAGAGAGAGTCATTGATCAGTTGTAGAAAAACATGGATCTCTTAGAGATGATGAGGTTTCCTGTCAACAACCCAATCTAAAGTCAGGGAGGACCAAGTGACCCATATCTGATACAGATTGAAGAAACCATTGGGTCAGATAACCCTGAAGATTCAACACCACATGTCATATCACCAGGGGAAGTTTCGGCTCATCCTGAGATAGCGAGGACATCAGGGAGAACAAGTACACCAAATCCTTTGTTAGATATAATAACCATCTATGATGATGAGGAGAGTTCATAGGTGTCCCTGGTCACTCCGATGAAAATCACAGAGGAAACAGAACGTGAGAAGGCACCCACCTCAGGTCTCGATGCTTCAATTCATAGTCACATGCAAAATGAGCATGAGGTGGAAAGTGACTTGGATAATGAGCCACTTGACATACCAGGAATCCCAATGGACGGCTCGATGGATGAACCAGGATCGCTCGAACAAGAAGGAAAAATCACACAATAGGAAATCGACATTTCAATAGTTGATTACCAAGTACCAAACCTGCTCCTGATTTTTCAGTTTTTACTAGAACTTTACCACCCTATGAGAAAAAACTAGAGGCTTAGCCATCAGGACATACAGAAGAGGTTCAGGAATCCAATTTTGAACAAATATACACCATCGGGATCCTGGGAAACACTCTTACTTGGGGAGAGAAAAAAATCCATGAACCTATGAATGAGGTCGTCGATATACAATAAATCACCTATGACTGAAAGAGGAAATCCATCATGAAGATAACCACTAAGAAAAGGAGGCTTACTTTGGACAGTTCCATCCTCATCACCACAAAGGAGAAATTGATCAGCACGGAGCATGCCAAGACATCTGAGCTTATCGGCGCAGGGATAGAAATCAAAGATGCCACCCTAGATAGAGAAAGGAAATATGAAGAGGAGTTGGTTGTTGTTCTAAAGGATTTGAATCATCTGCGCCATTTGAAGAAATACTATCAGGACTCCACACAGGCCATGGTATTATTAAGAAGCGAATTTCGATATGCCTACAACAAATTCATGAGTGAGCGACACCTTTTCACTGCAGGGATAGCCTACTTCCAATAAGACACCCTTATGGTGCTAGATATGTGCAAAGACATGGAAATATGGTATGAGAAGGCCCACCAAGTGGTGGAAAGAATTGAATACATTAGTCTGGTTCAAAAGGGCCGAGATACCAAAGAGAATAGCATTTGGGTGCTAAGGGACAGTAGCATCAAACGCATAAGTGTTAATCCCTAAATAGTGGCACATTACCCCTTAATTGGGACATATTACATTAGTAATGTTATTTTATTTATGTTGGCTTGGGTCCATTAGTTGTAATTGTACCTCCTAGTCTCCTATATATACCAAGGAGACATTTTCATTTGGAATCATCTTGTATTTGGACATTTATGTGGTGTATAAGGAGGTTTCCCCCTCGAAGAGGCTTATTATCTGAAATTCTCTCTTTTTCAAGGCGTTGAGTACTTATTATGAGTTTATTCTATGCTATATTGAAATTTGGTTCTTAAGATATGGTATCATAGCTCGAGGTCTTGGGGTTTCATTGCTACATTTGAGACACCTTGGAATTTTTGGTATAATTGTCTTTCTAATAAATTTCATAAGAAACCCCTTGTAGGATATTTAGTAGATGGGGCAAAGTATGTTGGTTTCAAATTTCAGCTCCCGAGGCCTTATACTTTTGTAGATATGGCCTGTGAAAGATAGGGTTCTAGAATCATCATGAATTGATTCATCGCGGAATTTTTTCTATAACATTTTCTCTGTAACATTTCAAACCCTTAAATCTAGAGGCTATTCATAGAAAATATTATGTTATCTGTGATAACAATTTCAGCTTCTAGGTCATCTTAAATTTGTAGATACACCTTGTGGAAGATAGGGTATATGACTAGTCTTAATGACTATTCTCAAGAAGGTGTTCCTGGTAAAACAATCATAAATTCTTCCTAGAGTATCCAAATTGAGTGAGACTAGTTGCATCGGATAGTGGACAATCTTTAGTATTTCTGGTACAATTTTTAGAATTTTATATCAATTATTTTATGCAGGGCACGTTGTACAAGTGAGATCTTCTGGAAAGGCCAAAAATAAGCAATTCATGGGGAAGTTACCATAAATTCCACTTGGCACATCCAATTTTGATCAGACTTGTGGCATTGCAGAGAAGAAATATCAGAGAACTACAAAAAAAAAAAAAAATCATACCAATAATGGCCAAAATTTTGGAGATACAATAGAAGAAATATTATCTAGAAGAACCACCTCAAAATAAAGGTTTAAAAGTGATACTTGGCCAAAATTCCACCAAAAAAGGTAGCTTCTACACCAAATAAGCCTCCAGACAGTCCTATTTGGACTCTTTATGAAGGTGAAGAAATGTGTAGGGACATAAATGATTTACAAAAGAAGACAGTGACAAAAGATGAACTACAAGGGATGATGGATTCAACTGAAGCTAAATTGGAGGCAATAATGGATACTAAGATGGATGGTTTAAAAAGGGAGATCATGGAAGGATTGAAAAATTTCCTAATAGAGAGGACACCTGGAAGTGAAAATGTATCCCATGAAATTCATGATGAGGAGACAAGGAAGATGAATCAAGAATGGAGAAACTCCAACTTTGGGTTGAAGACCAACCACATTCCTAAGATCAATATGAGGAAGTTTGATGGCAAGGACCCAATCACATGGATACTTAAGATGGAGCAATTCTTTGATCTACATAATGTGCCACATACACAAAAGGTACGAATTGATTCTTTATATTTAGAACCCAATCAATTTGTGTGGTATCAATGGCTTTGTTATTGAAAATCACTCGTCACTTGGACAATTTTCATGGAAGAAATGACAGCACACTATGAGGATACAAGGAGAAATACCTTCTTTATCCAATTGATAAATCTCAAGCAAAAGGGTTAAGTTACAGAGCACATTGAGAACTTCTAAAGATTGAATATAAAGGTAACAGATATTCTATATGAGCACTTGATTGATGTATTCATAGGAACTTTAAGGGATAGCATTCAACATGAGGTTCTCCTTTGGGAACCCAAATCATTGGAGAATGCATTTAGGGTGGCAAGAAATGTTGAAAGTAAAAATATGGCTATGGCTACTAAAAGGACCACTCCTAACATCTATCGAGAGAATAATGCTCCTTCTTATAAAACACCTCAACCTACAAGGTTGACACCTCAACAATTGGAGGAAAGAAAAGATAAAGGTTTATGCTTTAATTGTGATAGTAAGTACAATAAGGGACATAAGTGTGGTGAGAAGAAATTATTCTACATAGATTGTGAAGAGCAAGAAGAACAAGAACAAGAACAAGAATCATCTCAAGATGAAAACATAGAAGTGATTTCTTTTGAAGAGTTGACTCCCATGATATTGTGTAATGCATTGGATGGAATTATCACTCCTCAAACTCTCAAGATCGAAGGATATATCAAAAATAAAAATGTAATAGTCCTAATTGATTCTGGTAGTACTCATAATTTCATTCACTATAAATTAGCCAAAGCTCTCAATTGCTTTGTATATCTAGCACCAGATTTTCAAGTAATGATTGTATATGGAGGAACTATCAATTGCTTAGGAAAATTCAATAATATAAATCTTACTATGGGGGAATATGTAATGAATAGTCCAATTATTTCTATACCCATGGGTGGTGTTGATGTTGTACTAGGAATCCAATGGTTACAATCATTAGGAACAGTGGCTTTTAATTTTCAAGAACTTTTATTTCCATTGGAAGGAAAAGAAATTGAGTTAAGAGGTATGACAAGGAAACCCAGTAAGGTGATAAGCTTTAATGGCATGACAAAATTATTGAAAAAGGGGCATCAAGGTGTTATTGCACAACTATGCTCACTAGATTCTCAAACATCTAAGCCATTTATTCCCCTATATCTCCAAGGGATCATTGATAAGCATTCCAAAGTATTTGAAGATATTCCCAAAGGTCTTCCACCCACTCGAAATCATGATCATGCTATTCACCTAATTCCTCGAAGTTTTCCTCCTAACATCAGGCTGTACAGATACCCTTATGCCCAGAAGAGTGAAATTGAGTGTATGTTTGACGAAATGTTAGAGGTTGGCATTATTAGACCTCGCCAAAGTTCTTACTTTGCACCAGTGGTAATGGTACTCAAGAAACATGGCTCTTGGTGTATGTGTCAAGATTATAGAGATATCAACAAGATCAATATTAAAGATAAGTTTCCCATTCCCGTCATTGATCAATTGTTAGATGAACTACATGGAGAAATCTATTTCACAAAATTGGATCTTCGTTCAGGGTATCATCAGATTAGAATGAAGGAAGAAGATATCCCAAAAACAACATTCTGAACTCATGAAGGCCATTATGAATTTTTGGTCATGCCTTTTGGCCTTACAAATGCACCCTCCACATTCCAAGGGTTGATGAATTTCATTTTCAATCCCTTCCTTCGAAAATTTGTGTTAGTATTTTTTGATGATATACTAATATATAACAAGTCTTGGGAGGATCATGTGTGACATTTTGACAAGGTGCTACAACTACTAAAGGAGAACAACTATATTCCAAACCATCCAATTTTTTCTTTGGGGTGAAGGAGGTAGAGTATTTGGGTCATATTGTATCTCATGAAGGTGTCAAGGTAGACCCTAACAATATTGAGGCCATGATGGACTAGTTGATTCCCAAAATATTGAAGAATATTAGAGGATTTTTTGGTTTGATAGGTTACTACCGCAATTTTGCTCAACACTATGGAAGAATAGCATCACCTTTAATGACACTAACTAAGAATAATGCATTTTCATGGACTCGAGAGGCAACTAAATATTTTTAACAAATTAAAGAGGTTATGTGCAAATCTCATGTCTTGAACACTCCAGAATTCACAAAAACCTTTATTGTGGAATTTGATGCCTCAGGAAATGGAATTGGTGTTGTCCTAATGCAAGAAGGAAGGCCCCTGGCTTTTGAAATTCGGCTACTAAAGGGAAAGGACTTTCACAAATCCATTTATGAGAAGGAAATTATGGAAATACTACATGCATTAAATAAATGGTGCCCTTAACTAATAGGTAGGCATCAAGGTCAAAACAGATCATGATAGTCTTAAATACTTATTGGAACAAAGACTATCTTCAGAAGAACAACAAAAATGGGTGACCAAGATATTGGGTTATGATTTTGAAATCATCAATAAAAAAGGGAAGCAAAATGTTGTGGCGGATGCACTCTCAAGAAAGGATGAATATGTTGAGGCCTTTCTCTGTATTATCTCAATCATCCAACTCAATTGGATAATAGAAGGAAGGGGTGAATGGAGGAATGACGAAAACGTGTGTACTCTCATTCAAAGGTTGCAGTAGGATTCCAATGCATCAGATACATTTACATGGAAAAATGATTCACTATGGTACAAAGATCACTTATATTTATGTAAGAACTCCCAACTCAAACAAAAGGTACTATTGTAATTGCACACCTCTCCAGTAGGAGGGCACTTGGGATTTTTGAAAACCTACCATAGGGTCAAGAAGGAATTTTTTTGGGATGGCCTTAAAACTGATGTTCAAGGGTTTGTGGTAGAATGTTTGGTTTGCCAACAAAATAAGGTGGAAACAATTAAGACCCCAAGTCTTTTACAACCATTAGCCATCCCAAGTCAGTGCTAGGAGGAGGTTTCCATGGATTTATTCACAGGGTTACCGAAGTCTAAAGGAAAGAGTTTCATCATGGTGATTGTTGATAGAATGACCAAGTACGTACACTTTTGTGCACTCTCTCATCCCTCAAAGCCAGCACAGTTTTCACCTCATTCATGGAGACAGTTCAAAAGCTACATGGAAGCCCAAATATTATTGTAAGTGACAAAGATCCCATCTTCACTAGACATTTTTGGAAAAAATTATTTTCTTGTTTGGGTATTGAATTGGATCATATCTCATCCTATCATCCTCAATCTGATAGACAAACCGAGATAGTGAACAAATGTTTGGAAGGATACCTTTGTTGCTTTGTCTTCGATAAACAAACACAATGGTTCAAATGGTTACCCTTGGCAAAATGATGGTATAACAATTCCTTTTATACTGCAACAAAAATGACACCATTTATGGCACTCTATGGATACCAGCCTCCTTCCATCACTTCTTCTCTAAAATAAAAATATAAGGTTCAAGAAATGGAAGATCACATCGAGCATCAACAAAAATTTCTACAAATCTTAAAGGACAACCTAACTATGGCACAGAATCGCATGAAACAGAAAGAATATCAACATCGTAGTGAAAGAAGTTTTGAAGTAGGGGATTGGGTGTTTTTAAGACTACAACCATACAAACAAATGTCCCTCAAGCAAGCTAAGAAGGATAATAAATTATCACCAAAGTACTATGGCCATAATAATGTGTTGAAAAATATTGGTACTATGGCATATGTTGGTTTACTATCTGAGTTTATACATTTAACATGATTAACCCAGGTTCAAGTCTATTGGGGTTCCAAAAAATCCTCTAAGACTATCGGCCCTCCTCGTAAACCAGAAGGCAACGCAGTACATAGGGTCCACCATGCAGTCTCACCTGAGATAGTCTTAATGGGTGACTGCAATACTTAGGTGTTTGCAGTCCAAGATTGACTAGAGATCTGAGAAGTATGCGTTGAGAGTTCCACTTAACTTATTAAAGAAATATATTGTCATTCTTGCTTATGCATGTAATATCATCAACTCATTCATTCATCATGATAATATATACTCATAAAAATTAAAAGAGACACAAGAATTCAATCACATAACATGTTTTTTACCATGGTTCACCCCCTCGTAGGCTACATCCACAAAGATCTAGCTCTTAATCTCTTGTATTATGGTAGTTCCAAAACTACAACGTCGTGTGCTTTACAACTCATCCTCAGTCAGGTTGAGATTTATTATGAGGTAGAATATATCACACCAAGATCCTTAGCCTATGATCTGACCCTCGAGATCTACCCTCCTACCCTTCTACATCTCAACAACTTACAAAATGGGGTCATATGACAAAATAATTACAACCATTTATCAAAACAGGACTCTTCCTCAATAATCCTCTTTTCTCGTCTCTCTATATTCTTTCATCCCCTTTAAATACTTCCTAGGTATCTATATATATATATATATATATATATATATATATATATATATATATACATTTTTGGCTCATCATCCATTACAATGTATTACAAAAACCCTAACCCTAATGTCATTAGGTCTTCCATGCATGTGTGTGTGTTGCTCTTCCTTCTAGTTGTCGCTTTCCTCCTGCATGACTTTCTTCCAAAAATAGCCTTTCTTTCTGATTTGTCATGCTTCCAACATGCCCCCAACACTGACATGTGTCTCATCCTAGGCCACCTAACCCCTGTGTGCTTTGTCGATCTCCCTTGTGATCACTTGGAACTTTTCCATGAGTTGCGTTGCTTGCGTTTGGGCCTACGCGGTCTTCTCCTTGAGTGCATCCAATACCTGCACTGCAATCTCGTCGTTGACCAGCCTTGAATATTCTACTTGGGTCTGTGACATATATGTTTTGGCTTCCTTTGCATGTGCAATGACCTCTGTTTCTTGCTACTAGAGTGGTTCCATTTGAGCATGGCACTCCATTTTTTGTGTCTGCGCAGTTGTGAGTTTTGCCTGCAGTTTCTTCATGTCTTGCGCCCCTTTGATGTGCTTTGTGATTGACATTGTATTCTACCTCTAATTGAGGTCTTGGATAGTTTCACTTATCCTTTATCCTTCCTATTCCCACTGCTTGACCTATTGATCCTCTTCCAACTTCGTCTAGAGTTGCATTGCTTTCTCGAACAAGTCATCCACCATGTGGACTTGTCGTTCTATCTCTTGTATCTGCGTTGTTGCATCATGTTTCCTTTTCTCCCCCACCTCTAGTGGAGTGGTATGTGTGAGTTTCTCCCAAATATTCTCTATATCCTATTAGTATTGATCGATTGTCTGCACAATATGATCAATATTATTTGTCAGTGTGATTTCGGTCGTCTGCGCATTCTTTGGGATCTTCCCGTAGGCTATAGTCACTTTTTGCTCCATTCCCTTCACGTACTCCCTCTCTTCTTTTGTCTTGAGATTGACATAATCAAATACCAATTCCATCTCATCCCAGTTATCCTTTACCTATTGCAATTTTTTTGTATCTATGTGTGCACGAGACTTTACCTCCTGTGTAAATATGACCTGCACTTTATACAGTGCCTTGGTTGGTATACGCGGTAATACTAATTGTAGTTGGGCCAAGTCCTTTAGGGGTGTATTCCCCATGATTTTGTTCATGCGCAGCATGCTGGGTGTGACATGAAATGTTGAGCTTGGCTGTGCTATTGTTTGGATTGTGTCTTGCTCGCTTTCTCCATGTTACAGGTATGAACTAACTGAGAGGGGGGGGGTGAATTAGTTAGTGTAGATTTTTAACAATATCTCTTGTTTTTAATCTTGAATCATTAATCTTAGTGGCAGTGAGTCTTTACTGTGAAATTTAGAGTTATAAACATAAAGAAGATAACATAAAGAATAGCAATCACACACAGCATTCACTCACAAGTATGAGACACAGATTTTTCAAGAGGAAACCCAACCAGGAAAAAAACCTCGTCTTCTTAAGATACTAAGCAAGCTCCAACTGTGTTACATCTCATCTTTTATGAGCACCAACTCATAGAGGCTACAACCTCTGATTGCCAGCACCAACTGGCTGGGAGCACCAACTCCCACAAAATCCCAGCACCCACTGGGTGGAAGCACCGACTTCCTTTTTACTTCAGCACCAACTGAGTGAAGGAACCAACCTTCAAATTCTACAAGCACCCACTTGCAGAGAAAGAGACATACGTCTCCCTAGCACCACCCTACCACCCTCATTTGCCAAAATAAATATTTCTCAAATCAACTGGTTCATTCTGATATATCTTGCTTACCCTATCTGCTGATCCGCTCTGTATTCTTCACTGTTTCTGATCTGTTTCTCTGCCTCACTGTCCTCTGCAGCCCATTCTCAGCTTCTTCTCCTGTGACGCAGATTCTCCTCCTCTTTTTCTCACATCCATAGCTCTCTCTATCTCTCACTTCAACAACAACAATTCATCTCTGTTCCAGCGCAATATATAGATTCACCACATGCAGAGGTTTTCCTTGTGTTTCTCAACTCCAACTGCAGTTTCCCTTTCTTTCATTCTTTCTTCTGCTTTTTGCATGCCAGCATTCTCCCTAATTTTCTGAACTGGCTCTTTGCATGCCTCCTCTACACATGCCACATCATGCAACGCTGTGTTCTTCCTGTCTTAACAGCCATTCTAATTTTAGACTGAAAGTCCTTCCACCGTCCAGAGTGATTAGAGAAACCCAACTGGCAAAATATTTCATACTTGTAAAGCAGATTAAGGACCATCGCAAAAACCTCCGGATTGAGCAATGTTAAGCTTCGTTGATTGTGCATTATATCCATTTGATGCACTGTCCACACCCATCGCGTTTTGAATGGCACCATTCGTGTGTTTCTTAAAACAAACGATTGGTAACTGTTGCTGCTAGTCATGGTCGTGGCTAAGGTGTGCGTTTTTATCAGCAAAGATCCCCATGGGTGAAGGCTGAATGGGAATGCCAAATGGGTTGCATCTATCTTCGCCATTGCCTCTGTTTATGTTTCAATGGGGGCTCTTGAATCAGCTTTGAATAACCTAACACTCTTCAACCATTTCAAAATGGGTTTATGGCGCTTGAATCGATTTTGAATAACCTAACGCCCTTCAAACATTTCAAGTGGGTTTGGTTTTATTCCCCTTTTTTCTTGACTAACCTAACGCAATGGGTCTCTTCTTTGTAGAACAAATCACTAAGAGGAACCCGATCTCAACGTCCCCACTTGGATATCGCTCTGACATCATCTAGCTTCTTCTGCCATTTCTCTTGTGCGTGCTCCATAACCAACCAACCAATTTCCATCATCAATGACAATAACCAACCAATTTCCATCAATGACAACCTTGACAGTCTGCATCATCTATGCTATAGCCATATTTCCAACAATCTCCGCCTTGGCATTGATGGCAATATGTCTTTCATTGCTCCCCCTTTGACATCAAGGGCAAAGGGTTAAATTGTTCTCTTCATACTCCCCCTGACTTTGTGCACTCAACTGTGATACCTGCTAAAAAGGAATGAAATCCATCAACACTATCCACTAACCTGACCACAACGCTCCACCTGAATTGATGCCAATTTTGATGCATTAATGTCTTGAGAGTTTAAACTAAGAAAGGTATCATCTCTGATCTCTATGTATTTTCGCTTGCTGCAGCTCTACCAAGTTCAGTAACCAGGCTTCTTGTGAAGAGATCCTTTGGACATATGCTCCTTTAATCAATCATTTATGCTCTATCTTGTACACATCAGCTCCTGCCAATTACTACTTGAGTTACATTCGGTCACTCGTGACTTCATCTTCCAATCCTGTGTAGACCATATGGAACATTATTGTGTTTCAGCTGTTACAGCACTATGTTTCAGCATAAGTTCCAACTCTGTTTCAGCACTGTGTTTCTGCATCTGTGTTCCAGCATTTGTGTTCCAGCATCTGTGATTCAGCATTTGTGTTTCAGCTTCTGTATTTCCACATTTTGTGTTCCAGCATCTGTTCCAGCACTGTGTTTCAGCATCTGTGTACCAGCATTTGTGTTCCATCATCTGTGTTCCAGCATCTGTATTTCCGCATTTTGTGTTCCATCATCTGTGTTCTAGCATCTGTATTTCCGCATTTTATGTTCCAACATCTTTGTTTCAGCATCTGTGTTCCATCATTTTGTGTTCCTGCATCTGTGTTTCAACATTTGTGTTTCAGCTTCTATGTTCCAGCATTTTGTGTTCCCGCATCTGTGTTTCAGCATTCGTGTTTCAGCTTCTATGTTCCAGCCTTTGTGTTCCATCACTTGTGTTCCAACATTTGTGTTTCAGCATCTGTGTTCCAGCATTTTGTGTTTCAGCTTCTATGTTCCAGCATTTTGTGTTCCAGCATCTGTTCCAGCACTGTGTTTCAGCGTGAGTTACAGCCATGTGTTTCAGCTTGATACAACATTGTTTCAAGATTCGCCTGAATCCTTTGCTTCTGTACGTTCGATCCTTTGGATGAGTGCCCGTGAGCTGCAATGGGTCATGGGATTTTCACATTTTCAATGATGCCATTGATTGACAGCACTCCAGATTCACGTTCATTACTTCAAGAACACTTCTTATAAAAATGTCCATCTTTGTTGCTCATGACCAAACTCAACACAGCTACACTGATATATTCAATACTAGTATAAAGACCAAAGTGTCTCTTCAGACGATCTGTTAAGAACACGCTCCCCCTGACAAAGTGCAGAGGTTAGTTAGAAGAGGGTAGAACACCCATCTTCTGTATGAGGTATTCAAACTGTGCCTTGGGTAATGGTTTGGTAAATAGATCAGCAATCTGCTCCATGGAGGGAATGTACTGCAACTGTACCACTTTGTTGGCAACCTGATATTTTAAGAAATGATACTTCAGAGGTATATGCTTTGTC
>ML782040.1:456874-473047 GCA_009831015.1 Picea engelmannii
AATCTTAGTGGCAGTGAGTCTTTACTGTGAAATTCAGAGTTATAAACATAAAGCAGATAACATAAAGAATAGCAATCACACACAGCATTCACTCACAAGTATGAGACACAGATTTTTCAAGAGGAAACCCAACCAGGAAAAAACCCTCGTCTTCTTAAGATGCTAAGAAAGCTCCAACTGCGTTACATCTCATATTTTATGAGCACCAACTCATAGAGGCTACAACCTCTGATTTCCAGCACCAACTGGCTGGGAGCACCAACTCCCACAGAATCCCAGCACCCACTCGGTGGAAGCACCGACTTCCTTTTTACTTCAGCACCAACTGAGTGAAGGCACCAACCTTCAAATTCTACAAGCACCCACTTGCAGAGAAAGAGACATACGTCTCCCTAGCACCACCCTACCACCCTCATTTGCCAAAATAAATATTGCTCAAATCAACTGGTTCATTCTGATATATCTTGCTTACCCTATCTGTTGATCTGCTCTGTATTCTTCACTGTTTTTGATCTGCTGCTCTGCCTCATTATCCTCTGCAGCCCATTCTCAGCTTCTTCTCCTGTGATGCAGATTCTCCTCCTCTTTGTCTCACATCCATAGCTCTCTCTATCTCTCACTTCAACAAAAACAATTCATCTCTGTTCCAGCGCAATATATAGATTCACCACATGCAGAGGTATTCCTTGCGTTTCTCAACTCCAACTGCAGTTTCCCTTTCTTTCATTCTTTCTTCTGCTTTTCGCATGCCATCATTCTCCCTAATTTTCTGAACTGGCTCTTTGCATGCCTCCTCTACGCATGCCACATCATGCAACGTTGTGTTCTTCCTATCTTAACTGCCAGTCTAATTTTAGACTGAAAGTCCTTCCACCGTCCAGAGTGATTAGAGAAACCCAACTGGCAAAATCTTCCAGACTTGTAAAGTAGATTAAGGACCACTGCAAAAACCTCTGGATTGAGCAATGTTAAGCTCCATTGATTGTGAATTATATCCATTTGATGCACCGTCCACACCCATCGCGTTTTGAATGGCACCATTCGTGTGTTTCTTAAAACAAACGATTGGTAACTGTTGTTGCTAGTCATGGCCATGGCTAAGGCGTGCGTTTTTATCAGCAAAGATCCCCATGGGCGAAGGCTGAATGGGAATGCCAAATGGGTTGCGTCTATCTTCTCCATTTCCTCTGTTTCTGTTTCAATGGGGGCTCTTGAATCGGCTTTGAATAACCTAACGCTCTTCAACCATTTCAAAATGGGTTTATGGCGCTTGAATCAATTTTGAATAACCTAATGCCCTTCAAACATTTCAAGTGGGTTTGGGTTTATTCCCCTTTTTTCTTGACTAACCTAACGTAATGGGTCTCTTCTTTGTAGAACACATCGCTAAGAGGAACCCGATCTCAACGTCCCCACTTGGATATCGCTCTGACATCATCTAGCTTCTTCTGCTAGTTCTCTTGTGCGTGCTCCATAACCAACCAACCAATTTCCATCATCAATGACAATAACCAACCGATTGCCATCAATGACAACCTTGACAGTCTGCGTCATCTATGCTATAGCCATATTTCCAACACTCCAGGCTCTCCTCCTATCTGTGATGTTGACGGGCCCATTTCCACGCTTCTTTCGGTTGCCTGCACTTCCCCAATCTACTTGAGGATCTATCTCATGTATGCCATCTCTTCTTCAATTTTGTCCCTTTGGCACAAAACATTCTCAAAATCCTCGAATGTGCGATCCTGGACCACTTGGGCCACCATCTCTACATCATCCTCTGTGATTGTGTATTCTGGAGGCATTCTATGTGCCTTCATATTCTTTTGCACACCTCGTGTCTGGGTGGATGGTCGCTTAATATCTCCTAACTCTTGCGGAGGAGAACTTGATGTAGTCCCCAGTACTACCTCAGCCTATTTTTGTTGTACTTGGGGAACCTGTGTTTTTTTCTTCTTCCTCATTTGAACTCCTTCCTTGAATGTCCCCCCTGTCTTTTGTTGTGGCTTGTTCTGACCTGTTCTTCATTTCTTAAGAATTTTTACTTTATGGGGTCATGTTTGTTCCTGCCCTACCTCCTCAGCATGTGTATGTTCATGTCTTGCATCCTCCTCCTCTACCTCTGCAAGTATTTCATGAGTGAGAATTGGAATCCTCCATTTGTCTTCCCAATTCATAATGGCCATTTGTATATCCCCCTCCATGATGTAGTAGAACACTTGTAGCCATTGCTTGTCGGGGTCCTTCCATGCCTGGATCCACATCGCATGTATAGTGGCTTTGAAGTTGGCTATGCCATGATACCGTGCAACAACTTCTAGTGTTATCCTCCAAGTGTTGGTGATGGTGTCCTATAGGTCACAGAGATATCCTTCGAATATAGTTTCATTCATTATTCTATTTTTTGCATCTAAAGCGACTCCAATCAATAAGTATCTCGCTTCATGGTAGGGTTTCAGTCCAGTGGAAAACAATGCATACTTCGGCTCCTTCCATCCCATAATGGCTATCAGAATGATCAGCCATGAATAATTAAATTATGTTCCCAGATCTTGTGCATCCTTGCAGTCGTCTAGGAACAGATTCAACAAATAAGGGGCCCAACTGACTGTGGTTCCCTCGACATACTGTGTTGCAGCTGTGACAACCCTGGATGGAACTTCCTCCTTGCGACATTTCCTGAGCAACTTGCATGCCATGATTTTTGTGGCCATTCTTGTCGTGATGTCACTAATACACTTGATAATGATTTTGCACGACCCCATGTCAGTGTCGTATTTCTTCTTCATCTCCTCGGCCAGTTCTTTCTCCTTTGTTTTTTCCTCGAGGAACTTTGAAAGATCCATGCCCCATGATAGCATCCCTGTGATGTGTGTGATGAGATCTATGTCAATTGAGACGAGTTGTTCTAGCCACAAATATATGTCATGTGTGACCGCCATCAACTTCTTGATGCAGTTGTTTTCATAATGACCTCTCCCAAAGTGTGGTAGGTCCAATAGACCTAGAATCCCAGTTTTGTATAGTCCTATTATCCACTAGATTGGTTGATGGATTGGTTCCCCAAAGGGTCCTATACCCACATTTTGTAGGTAGACTTGCTTAGAGAACTCTGGGAACTTTTTCGTGTTTGATAAATCATGGTCTAAGTACCTCAATTTCTCTACATAACCTAACAAGTCTGTTGCTACATGTACCCCTTCTGGTATGCACGGAAAAACAATTGTTGCAGCGGGTTTTCTGCACGGTGACCTAGGTACCATCTTCTTGTTCTTTCACGGTGGTGGATGACTCGAGGTTCCATCCTCCATTGTTCATTCTTCATCATACTTCTCTGGTCGTTTAGTGTCATCTTCCACTACTCCCTCATATGCATATTCTGACAAGGTTGTCTGTGATTCTTCTGGCACGATCGTTTCTTCCTAGTTTGGAGTTGTCCCATTGACTCTCGGGGATTCTATATGTTTTTCTGGTTGCACTTGGCTGCCTGCATCCTCATTCTGTTGGCCCTACCCCTCTTCCATCATATCAATGTCCATGCCCACTGGTGTTGTCTGTTGGGTTTCTTCTTCGATGCCTGTGGGGCTTCCCATTGTTGTAAATGGCGATGGGATTTCATCCACATTGATGAATTCTAGTGGTTGAGATGGTTGTTGTTTGCTTCCCTACCATTGTGTTTGTGCTCTGGTTCTACCTCAGATTTTTCTGACAGTCTAGCTCGGTTCTCCTTGTTTCGGTGGTTCCATGATGGTAAAAAAAATTTGTTTACCGAGATCAGTAGCATCTGCAAACTTCACTCTCTGCTTCATATACTTTCTCGTTCTATGCTTTTTCCAATTCTGCAATAACCTTTCCGCTCCTGCGTCCCTGATTTGTGTTGGCGCCATGTGAATCTTGTTGAAGACATTACCATGATTATGGATTCAATGAACTATTGGTTCCTTCATACTTTCAATTAATTTCCCTCGCTGTCTCCAATTGGCCTGATTAATGTGGCGTCCCGTCAGTCGTTTCCGGCATTCAATTCCTCTATCCTTTGTCACTTGGCGATTATTTTTCCATATCCACCTTTACCTCTTGTTTCCAATTTGAATTTACCATTAGCCTTGTTATCATCAGGCTTGTCTTTCCAGGTGTGCGTGATATTTCTTCTTTCGACGCACTATTCCTTTGTCGGTACCGTTTCATATCCTGGTTTTTTTTTTCACAAACTGCGCGGTGGCTTTCAAGTTGCGGGTGGTCGACTATCCTTGTATAGCTTCAGTCAATTCCCATTGATCATCCCTCTGATTTATGCACCTCATAATTCCTTCAACTGTACAACTCCCCCATCCGTGATAGTTTTTACTTCATATGGTCCTAACGAGTGCATTCTGATTTTTCCTGGATGTTGAATGGATATACTGTCATACACCAATATTAAGTCTCCTGCCTTGAAAGTTTTCCTCTTGATATGTTTTTCATGCCAATATGTTTCCTTGATTTATGAACTTGTTGGTGGAACCCTGCTAGGATCATATCTTCTTCCATGATCATCAGTTGATCCAGCTTGTCCTGTATTTCACCTCATTTTGTCATGTTCGTAATCGCAGTTATGCATAGGCTAGTTACCAAAAGTTCTGATGGCATCACTTCTTCTTGTCCATATACCAATCTGAATGGCATGTGTCATGTCAAATTCTTGTTTGTGGCCCTGTATTCCCACAATACTACTGGTATTTTTAGGTCCCAATCATCCATGTTGACATTACAGATCTTCGTTAGTGCATTTTCAAGAATTTTGTTAAATTCTTCTACTGTTCCATTTTCCTATGGGTGATATGGTGTACTCTTTTGATGATGGAATTCAAATTCTTTAGTCATGGCCTTAATAGTGTTTTCAATGAAGTGAGTGCCTTGATCGCTCATCAAAATCCTTGGGCAACCAAATCTAGTGATCACATGTTCAAATAGGAAGTGTTTTGTTGTTTCAGCACTGCAATCTTTAACTTGTGTTGCTTCTGCCCATATTGTCAGGTATTTTGTTGCAGTGATAATGTACATTTTTCATGTGATCTTTGTTGGTGGGTTAATTGGTCCCACAGACTATATTGCCCATTTTTTGAATACTTGCAACGTTACTTGTGGTCGCAATGGTGTTGGCCCTCGACCAAGTTTTGGAGAACCTTGGTCGTGTTTGACCATTTTTGGGACTTCGACAGGCTGGTCAAAGACAAAGTGCCAGGAGAAGCAGAGATCACGGGATCTCACCCCCTTTTGGGGGATGTTTTGGTTTAGGGTTTATGTAATGGGTATGGGGTGTCAGCCCATGGGCTTACCCATGTTTAGGCACCATTTTTAATGCATAAATAGATATCTAGGCGATGTAAGAAAGTAGTGGAGAGACCTAGTAGAATCATCTTAGTGCAGAGCTAGAGGCTTTGTGCATACTATGTGTTAAGACTTGCAGAGCTAAGTGCAAGTGATTGTAAGAAGCTTGTGTGCAAACTATGTAAGAAGGATTTGTGTTGTGACCTAACTTGGGAAGGAGGATATGGAAAGGTGCGCACAGATCTCTTGCCCTATACGGAGTTGTTTTTGTGGCTCTGTGCATTTAAGAGGATTGAAAGAAGATGAAGAGTTGGTGGACATAGCCCCGTGCTGGGGGTGAACCACGTATATCTTGTGTTGTGAGTGATTTGTTTCATTAATGTGATTTATGCTTAGTGTTGAATATTTATGTATGTTAGATGCATATGATATAGTATCTTAGTGCTTAATAACTTGTATGAATGCTAGATCTATTGATGTTATGTGCTAAATGGCCAGATATGCTTAGATCTTGTTGAATACTATGTTGTTCTATAATTAGGGTTTTACCTGCAATGTGAATAAAGGGTTAAGGACTAATGAATGTTAACTGCTAAGTGCTTTGTTAAAGCATTGTGATCACATATATGTGCCCCAGTTAGGTTGCATACACTTGAGTCTTGCAACCCCCCTGCCTCTACCTTGGGTGAGACTTCATCTGCTTCACAGGTGTTGCCAAAAGGGCTGGTAGTTAGGGTTTTTTTGGTGTGTTGTTGAAGCGTTGAACCCTAGGTCTGCCCCTATGCCAACAAATGGTTCTATTGTCGGGACCTAAAACTGTGATTGTTGGGAACTAAGGAAAAGAGAAATCTATGTGCATAGATCTGTTGTTGTAGTGCGCAGTACTCTACTTGACTTGTGAATATCTGTGCTAAGAAGGGAATCAGATCTGAATAAAAGAGGTAAGATATTAAGGCTTTGTGATCTAATAAAGGTAAGATAAGTGGAAATTTTCGTTTCGAAAGAATTGATCTAGGTATATTTGATAAATTTTGTCCTAGTCTGAAAACTAGGGCATAGATAGAAGAAAGAAGATATGATATGAATAAATCTAATAAAAATAGTGAAAGATATGTTATCCCTATGCATAGAAAGAGTTTTTGGACTAACAAGTGGATGTAGGATCCTAGAAAGAATTTTTTGCAGGTCTATCACTATGATCCTAGTGCACAGTATAGGAAAGGTTGGGGATCGTTTAAGAGAAAGAAAGGATTGACATTATGTTATAATTGCAGAAGACCGAGACATCTTACTAAGGAATGCCCTAGTAGAACTCCTATTTGCCTTTGTTGTAAAGTTATTGGACATGAAGTTTTAGATTTCCCTAGAATGATTGCTAAAGTTGAGAAGATGAACATGAGACAAGAATACCATGAAGAAGGTCAAGAGACTAAGAATATGCTAAAGAACCAGAAAGAATCAAAGGCTGTATTATTGCAGATGAAAGAAACATTGAATTCTCACAGAGACATCAGTTTATCAGATATTTTAAAAGAGAAAGAGTGCATAGAAACAAGAATAGGAGACTTTGACATAGACTGTGTATTGCATGCAGAAACACATGTGAACATTATGACATAAAGTACTTGGGAAATATTAGGAAAGACTTCTATGATTCCTTCATTGGGAGGAATAGGATTGTTTAAAGGAAAGTTGATAACCCTTTGTGGAAGACTTTCCCATGTACCTATGATTTCTCATGGAATATCAACAGAAGAAGAATTTAAGGTCATTAAGTTTGATGAGAATAGTGCTCCCTTTGCACTTTTGTTAGGAAATACTTGGATTGAGAGAGATCAAATCTGAAGGAGAGAAGAAGAGGAAGCTATAGAATAGAAAAAGCAATAATTAAGGGATTTCATGGCTAAGAGAATGGAGCACTTAATAAAATAACAAGAGGACAATTCAAAGCAACTAAGGACCAAAGACTTAGATTTTGAAGTTGAAAGAACACAAGAAAGCTTAAAGAACCTATCCATGCAGGAGAGCAGAGCACCTACTCCAGAAACAGTAAGAGAAGAAGTATTATCCTCAAACCTTGGGAAATATCCTCAACGGTGCAAAGTTACTATGCTAATAAATGATAAGAACAAGAATGGAAAGAGGAATATAGAGACACTGATCATAGGAAAGAAATATAGAAAGCTCAATAAGAAGAAAGAAAAGCTAGAAAAATTGCAGGAGGTTCTAGAGAGGACTTCACAGAAGGAAGGCTTGTCAAACTTGAACCTCGATGGAATAGCAGAACAGCATCGACTGGAACTTATCCATGGTGAAGAAATATGACCATTGGAGGTGTCCTGACCATTAGAACGATACTCTAGAACAACTAGAAATGTAGTTATTGTTGGAACATTCGCCATCGAACCATTGGGACTGCACCATAATGGATGGAATTGTATTGATTGAGGCATTCCTACCCATTGGAAGATTCGGTTACGATATTTTCTATTTATCTCATCAAGCATTGTACCAAGGACACTTTCACGAATTTTGATTATCCAATCCCACAAAGAACTAATCGCTTTCGCGCAGTGCTTATTGTAACCTCGCCATCCGTTTTGCTACCTTGATTGTTTGTTCACCGACCTGAGATATTTGATCTTGACAATGTATGTCGGGTGACCTTAGTGCAATATATAAATCCATTGAATAAATCCTCATAGACCTTATGGCTGAGAAGGTCCTATCTGCAGTAGTATAGGCCTCGTCGACAAGAGGAGTGCAAGAATCCCCATCAACTGCATGTTGATTTGGGCCCTCCCAAAATGTGATAGAGAAGAGAAACAAGCATCACGATGACTTGGAAAACGTGAAGCTCATCCCATCAATCATGCTCGAATATATCGAACCTCTCTTTCACGTGATTAGTCATGATAGCATCCCAAGGGAATTCGACTATACATTGATTACTGCATGCCTCTCGAAGGAGATACGCGCAGTTAGACTATAGTTAGGTCAGATTATGATGTTGAGGATCATTGACTTCAACTTAGGAGAACACAAGAACTATGGCATGCTTACACCACACAAGTATTTTACCAAGACAATGGGGAAGAATTCGAAGATAATCCCCCAATCGTGGACTATGGACATCGCGAGGTCCACCATTCTTAATGTGATGAAGATCCCACACTTCGACAGACATCGAGAGGTTAACGTGTGTGTTAAAATCCTCCTATCATTCTACCACGGTGGTTACCTATGGTTGGATCGACGCATCACAGTAGATCCGGCGTTGATCCATCAAATCACTGGATTAAGCATGAAAGGACCAGATCCCCAGGATGTTCACCCAGGGAAGGTTGTAGATCGTGCCCTGGCACATCACATAAAAGAAACCTACAATGATGTGGAGAAAGGGAAGCAGGGATACAAGGTATCCTCCATCCAAAATTGTACAGTGTGCTTAGCTTTCCAATTGATCATTGGTAATATCGTCAGGAAGAACAGGGCAATGCAGGTCATAGGGTTTGTCGTTGACCTCGCGAGAAAATGCGTCTAAGGGATGAAAATGAACTAGGTGAGATACCTCGTCAACCAGTTAGAGCAAGACTGTCACGAAGCTCAGGATCAGGGCTATGAGTTCCACTTCTGTTGGTTGTTGATTCTCATTGCCTTCATTACTTGGGAGATGCCGGAAGGAGCGACCTTCCGTGAAATTGAGTCATCTGAACCACTAGTTGCGAAGTTCACTACGTTATGGTATTCGAGTGACATGGTGAAGCAATGGCAATCAAATGCGGTGTTCCACACCTATTATCTATAGCTAAAGAGGGCCATTTAATCCTTCCCTCGCATGACATTGAACACTCTGCATAGGTTCAGGCCACTTGCGAAGTTCCGCGCAGACAGGCAGTTCATCTATATCATTGTGCGCGGAGACGAACACAAAGAAGAGCTCCATTCCTATTACAAACTCACAGAGGAGGACATGGAATAAATAACCAAGGAATGGCCTATAGAGTTCCTTGTACTGGTCGAACAAACAGAACTCTCTGACCCTAAACTCATCGAAATTACTATAGTCACTCGCGAAGAATATGATGCAACCAGTAGTAGAAGGAAGAAAGATAAGGAAGATGTACAAGAATTGAGAAGCGCATCAAAGGAAACTACACCAGATTCACCTGAAGGATGAGGAGGTGACGAAGTAGAAAAAGAAGAGGACGAAGGAGAAGAAAACAAGCAGGAACATGGTGAAGTAACACCACCTAAGGATCCCATCATGGAGGCTGAGACATCCAAGAAAAGAAAGGGTTCTCCATAGAAACCTTCATCGCGAAAGAAGTCAAAAGCCAATAAACCTCCATTTTAGACTGTGCTCATAGTAGATGATATTGACCTCATCATCGCCACTGTATCAAATACCTCAGAGGACATTTTGTAGCGAAGAAAATCAAAACATGATACAATGTTTGACAGGATCGAGGTGCAGCTCAAAGGGGTACATTAGGCTCTTTATTCGATGCGCGCAGTGTCTACTGTGCCTTTGTCAGCAAGGGACATAGAAGTAGGAGATGAGCCTGTCTAGCTACACATATTAGCAAACTCAACCAAGGCTCACCTTCGTCGAGTCTAGGAGGAAAAGTTGTAGGCCACAGAGGCATTAAAGAAAGAAAAACAAGAAGCCCTAGAGCAACACCTGATTGCGCAGCAAGAGAAATATGACCTCCATGCAAATTTTCCAGAGGATAAAGCACAGATCCAAAAGGAAAAAGAACAACTACTCATAGAGAAGATGGGATTCAAGGAGGCAGTCACCAAAGCACTTCGATCTATGTCGGACCTCGCACAGATAGAAGAAGATACAGTGGAGAGTCAAGTGTAGAATCTCATTGAAGCTATTCAACAAATTCAAGCAAGAGTGGAAGAATTGGAACTACAAGCCATGCCAAGCACTCTACAAGAAGTGAGATATCAGAGGAAAGAAATTGCTTGGATTGTAGTAGAAAGAATCAAGGCATTGGCCTTAGAATGAAAGAAATTAAGCAGTCGAAGTGTGTATACCTACGAGCACCTTGCAAAAGACCCAGAACTAAGGACATTGGAGTCACAGATCCAAGAGGAAAAGCAACAAGAAGGGGTAGTAAAAGCACAGTTGAAGTTGTTGTCGGTGGTAGAGAGGATGAAAATGTCCCGAGAATAGTGCACCATTCAGCAACAGGTCAATGCCATCCAGATTAAAGTCATGGAAGTAACCCAGAGGCTACAGCCACAACAGGATGAAGCCTACACACTTTTTTAGGAGATTGAGGGACAAGGTGCACATACAGAACAAGCAGTCACCATGGTGGAACAATGATTGGAAGGACCGATGCCTGAGAAAGTTATTCAAGAGTACGTTGAGCAAGAGGCTCTCCCAAAGCAGCTTGAGCCAATCGTGAGGCCTTCAAAGCATATTTTCCCAAATCAGGGTGACTTGGGATGAGTCACATGTGAGTGTTGGGGGCATGTTGGCCCTTGACCAAATTTTGGAGAACCTTGGTCATGTTTGACCATTTTTAGGACTTCGACGGGCTGGTCAAAGACAAAGCACTAGGTGAAGCAGAGATCATGGTATATCGCCCCCCTTTTGTGGGATTTTTGGGTTTAGGGTTTATGTAACGGGTATGGGGTGTAGGCCCATGGGTTTACCCATGTTTAGGCCCCATTTGTAATGCATAAATAGATATCTAGGCGATGTAATAAAGTAGTGGAGATACCTAGTAGAATCGGCTTAGTGCAGAGCTAGAGGCTTTGTGCATACTATGTGTTAATACTTGTAGAGCTAACTGCAAGTGATTGTAGGAAGCTTGTGTGCAGACTATGTAAGAAGGCTTTGTGATCTGACCTAAATCGAGAAGGAGGATCTGACGAGGTGTGAAAATATCTCCTATCCTATGCAGAGTTGGTTTTGTGGCTCTATGCATGCAAGAGGATTGAAAGAATATAATAAAGAAGATGAAGAGTTGGTGGACGTAGCCCCACGCTAGGGGTGAACCACGTATATCCTGTGTTGTGATTGCTTTGTTTCATTAATGTGATTTATGATTAGTGATTAATATTTATGTATGTTATATGCATATGATGTAGTATCTTAGTGCTTAATAACTTGGATGAATGCTATATTTGTTGATGATATGTGCTAAATGGTCAGATATGCTTAGATCTTGTTGAATACTGCGTTGTTATGTAATTAGGGTTTTACCTGTGATGTGAATAAAGGGTTAAGGAGTAATGAATGTTAACTGATAAGTGCTCTGTTAAATCATTGTGATCACATATATGTGTCCCATCTAGGTTGTATAAACTTGAGTCCTGCAACCCCCCCGCCTCTACCTTGGGTGAGACTTCATCTGCTTCACAAGTGTTGTCGAAAGGGATGGTAATTAGGGTTTTGTTGGCACTCTATTGAAGAATTGAACCCTGGGTCTTCCCCTATGCCAACAAATGGCATCTCATCCCTTCTATTAGGTTTACCAACCCTCTAATAAACATTTCATCCCTGGCAGTACTCTTTCGATTCTCTGTGAATGGTCAGCCACCATAGTCCTGTGCACAATACCTTATGCGCGGTAGATTTTCCTTTGAAGTGTCCTCCTGCTATTCCTTCATGGGCTTCTTCTAAAATCCTTGGTATTTCATTTTCTATAACATATCTTCGCAAGATGTTATCTGTGCCCATTTTGTATAAATGTCCTGCAATCAGTTGATAATCTGCAACCTGGACTACCATGTTTTTCTTTTGCACGGTGTTATATTCATGTGGTGTAGTCCATGTACTTAAGTACTAGATGATGTATGAAAAGTATTCATCAGTGATATGAACTGAAAATAATTGTGCGTCCGAAAAGTTGTCCTCTATATTTGTAGGTTCCTCTTTGTGTTTGATCCTTGATAGGTGATCAGGTCCTGTGTTCAACTTACCTAGCTTCACTATGACTTCAAAGTCAAATTCTTGAAATAGTAGTAACCATCGACAGATTCTCCCCCCCAACACTGGCTTGTTGACTAGGTACTTAAGGGCTGAGTGATCTATGAACATCTTAAAAAAATTTCCCAGTAAGTAATGTCTGAAATTCTGCAGCGCGTAGACCATAGCTAGGCCTTCCCTCTCTGTATTGTTGTAGTTATGCTATGATTTTGATAGTTTTATTCTACCAAATGCTATCGGATGATCCAAATCTCTTGTTCCTAGCTGTGCCAAAATAGCTCCAAGTGATATGGATGATGCATCTACATGTATGTGTAATGTCTTCTCCCGGTATGGAAATACTATTATTGGCGTTGTTACCATCTTTTATTTCAGCGTATCCAGACCATGTTGACAATCTTCATTCCACTGAAACTTTGTATATTTCCTTAACAATTTCTCCATTGGCGCGGTGATCTGCGCGTACTCTTTGATAAAAAATTTGTAGTATCATGTGTGTCCCAATTTCTCTCTTAGTTGAAGGATTATTTTTGGTGGTGGTAGGTTAACGATTACTGTGATTTTGGCAGGATCTACTAGTAAACTTTGCTTGCATACTATATGGCCCAATAGTATCCAAAACGATGTTCCAAAGATGTGCTTCTTGTTGTTTAAGGATATCTGGCATTGCCTGCATCTTTCACATTAGCTGCAAGACCTCTACATGGACTTTCAACAGGTTATAGATTGTCCAATCGTCCAAGTATACCTCTATAAACTAGTGGATAAATTCCTTAAATGCAGCTATGACTACTCTCTAAAATATTGTTGGCACATTCTTTAATCCAAATGGCATGATTGTGTATTGGTAGGATCCCCATTTTGTAGAAAAAGTGATCTTGTATCTGTCTTATGGTGCTATCTTGATATGATGGTATCCTGAAAATCCATCGGTGAATGAGTAAACTTCTTGTTCTCCTATGTTCTCCAATACTTCATCCGTGAAGGGTGTAGGGAATGGGTCATGTAGGCATGCATCGCTCAACTTCCTCAAGTCGACGCATATTCTTATCATGCCTTGTTTTTTCTCCTGAACTACCATTGGGCTTATCCATTCTGATTCTTACATGGTTTCTATGATTCTGGCTTTGAGCATCCTATCGATCTCATCTTTGACTTTTTTCTTATATATCGGATTTAGTATGTATGGTCGTTTTATGATCTATCTTGCCTCAGCTATGAGTGGTATCTTCATTTCACCTAGATATCCTGCTATGCCCTTCATTTATGAAAACGTTGTGGGGAACAGGTCATTGTACTTTCACAATAAATCTGTTATTATTTCTACTGTTTTCTCATCCTAGTAATCTCTAATGTTAGCCATTTTGGAATTCTCAACTATCCCAATGTTGAATTTCTTCACCTTGATCGGTGCAGCAATTACTTATGATTCCATAAGTGGACCTTCCACTTCTCTTTCACCTTCTACTTCCTTAATCTGGATATTGTGTGGATCATATTCATATGGTACATCTTCTTGCACATGGTAGCATGACAGCAGTTCTTTCACTGCTTGTTTGTTTCATCGTTGTTCCTCTGCTATGAGTTCCACTTCTGGTTCCTTAATGTATATCACCCCTTTTATTTTCTTAAGTCTTGCATCTATGTTGGGTTTCTCATGCTCGAATGAGAAAGTGATTGTAAATTTATGTTGTAATACTGGCCAGCTCATAGTTTCTTTGCACATTTCCTGGTTTGTATACTAGTTTGTTGGGATGCCCTCTAAGGTATGTATCAAATTATGAGGCCATTCCTCTAGGGGTATCATTTTCCACAATGCTCTGCACTTCTCCAAGTGTTTCGTTGGTGCCCCTTGTCCATCATATTTCTATTGTTGGTTGCTTTTATGTTCTGCACCAAACCTTATGCGCAATAGTTGCCTACATTGGTACCAATTCTTGATTATTTCCTTGTGTGCACCCCACCATATTGCAGGTGTGGCCTTGAGTGCTATATTGAGTTATGAGAGTCTCTAGTTTTCTAACACTTCATCTTCATACTGTGCCAAGAATACTTCTAGATCATTTACCCCATGGAAACTGGGTGGTTCCCTGTTGGCCCTCAACCAAGTTTTGGAGAACTTTGGTCGTGTTTGACCACTTTTAGGACTTCGACAGGTTGGTCGAAGAAGGAGCACCCAGGTGAAGCGAAGATCACGGGATCTCACCCCCTTTTATGGGATTTTTGGGTTTAGGGTTTATGTAACGGGTATGGGATGTTGTTCCATGGTTTTACCCATGCTTAGGCCTCTTTTATAATGTATAATAAGTAGTTGGGTGATGTAAGTAAGAGAGAAGTTATTGAGTTCTAGTAGGTCGAGGGCTTAGTTCTAATATTAGTTATGTGCAAGAAGATGTGTTAAGGCTTGCAGAGCTAAGCGCAAGTGTTTTTTAAGTGATTTTTGCATGGACTGTGTAAAGGATTTGTGCTTGGACCTAACTCGGGGAAGGAGGATCTGGCGAGGTGCACGTAAATCTCTTGTCCTATGCAGAGTTGGCTTTGTGGCTTTGTGCATGTAAGAAGATTGGAACAAGATAATAAAGAAGAGAAGAAAATTTGGTGGACATAGCCCCATGTTGGGGGTGAACCACGTATATCTTATGTTGCGATTGCTTTGTGTGATGTGGTTGATATGTTATTGATGTGATCTATGCTTAGTGTTGTAATCTTTATGTATGTTATATGCATCTGATGTATTAGCTAGTGCCTTATATGTGAATGAATACTAGATCTACTTTGATGCTATGTGTTGAATAGTTAGATATATTTAGATCTTGATAAATACTGCGTTGTTCTGTAATTAGGGTTTTTGCGTGCGATGTGAAAAAGGGTTAAATACTAATGAATGTTAATTGCTAAGTTCTCTGTTAAGTATTGTGATCATAGATATGTGTCCCAATTAGGTTTTAGACACTTGAGTCCTACAACCCCCCTGCCTCTACCTCGGGTGAGGCTTCATTTGCTTCGTAGGTTTTGCTGAAAGGGATGGTATTTAGGGTTTTGTTGGTGCATTGATGAAGCGTTGAACCCTGGGTTTTCCCCTGTGCCAACAAATGGTTCCGTTGTCAGGACCTGAAACTGTGATTGTTGGGAACTGAAGAAAAGAGAAAGCTTTGTCTATAGATTTGTTGTTGTAGTGCGCAGTATTCTACTTGACTTGTGAAGCTTTGTTCTAAGAATGGAATCGGATTTGAAGAAAAGAGGTAAGATCTTAAAATCTTTTTGCTCTGATAAATGTAATATAAGTGGAAATTTTTGTTTTGAAAGAATGGATCTAGGTATGTTTGATAGATTTCGCACTAGTCTGAAAACTAGGGCACCGCTAGAAGAAAGAAGATTTGATATGAATAGATCTGATAAAGTTAATGAAAGATATGTTATTCCTATGCATAAAAAGAATTTTTGGACTAACAAGTGGATGCAAGATCCTAGAAAAACATTTCTGCAAGTCTATCACTATGATCCCAGTGCACAGTATAGGAAAGGTTGGGGATCGTTTAAGAGAAGGAGAGGACTGACTCTTTGTTATAATTGCAGAAGACCGAGACATCTTTCTAAGGAATGCCCTGGTAGAGATACTATTTTCCTTTATTGTAAAGCTACTGGACATGAAGTTTTGTATTTCCCTACAATGATTGCTAAAGTTGAGAAGATGAACATGAAACAAGAAAACCATGAAGAAGGTCAAGAGACAAAGAATATACTAGAAAACCAAAAAGAATCAGATGTTAGATAATCCAAAATACAATTATCATAGTTTATAAAGTTAGAATAAAAAGATTATTAATTTAGAATATTAAATTAATAATCTAGAATATTTGTTAAATAAATGTAGAACTTTAGAGATACATTATTGCTGTAAAAGATAT